>JAOEHK010021137.1:0-27462 GCA_025447835.1 Labidoglobus nevermanni | reverse complement strand
ATGGAATTGTTGAGAGGGATGAGTAGACCACAAATTTGCACGAATGGACAGAAATGTGCCCCAGCCAGAACGAGACAACAGGAGTCTGCGTTGAGGGCAGCGAATGTGTGAGATTCTAATGAAAATGAACTTCAAAAAGCAAGACCACCTACCTGTCTTGTGTAAGGATATAACTGCGAGGCTTCTTCACTTCTTCATGAGCAGTTTGACTTGTCATCTTTGGAGCCCTCGAGTTGGCCGGACCTGGTCGAGACTCTTCTACTGCGAGTTCTAGGACGGTCCCACGAGTTCGTGCGTCAGTTATACCTCGAATCTACTGGATTCAATCCGGGGCCCGACCCACGACTGCCGTGATCCCGTCCTTCCTCGGTTCTTCAACCTAACAACGTTCTCTTTGCCTGGAATCTTTTTCTGCGCTCTCTTTTATACTCACATGTTTTGTTTCCCTTAGTTCTCGTCGTATGGCCTCTCTCAGTGGTGTAGGGTGTCGTCGAAATCACAGAAAAAGCCCTTAGCACTCGTGAACAATTTTCTACGTCTTAATATTACTGGTTATGCGAACGTTCTAGAACTTTGACAGTGTTGCCGGATTTTCATTGAAAAAATCTCTTAAAACGTTGAATATTATAACAATTGCATAAGTAGATGACAAAATAATACAATCAGAATTGATTGCGTGTATTTTGGATATTTATTACAAAATCCCCCGACTTTTTGTGTGCAATGCGAATGTTCTAGACATAGACGAAGTTGCCAGATTTCTATTGAAAAAAAATCTTTGAAAACGTTGTATATTATAACAATGGCATTGGTAACTGATAAAAGAATTGGATAAGAATGAATTCCATGTATTTTGGATATTTTTGACGCAATCCTTTAAGAATTAGCAAAAATTCTTTGATCATGTCATATTGTCGATTTGCTTTATTTATGTCAAATTGAGATAATAAATCAATAAAATTATGTTTTATTCTCCTTTCAATAGTCCAACTAATTAATTAAGAGTATTAAGAGGATTTCGTTCCACTTATATGATAAATGTCGTATTTGAGGTTATCCTTCGTCAGCTAAGAAATGTTTTTGGATAAAATCTGAGATACAAGGAATTTGCTGTAAAATCAGGTAGTATACGTTATAGATTTGGAATCACTGAGTTTCCAAGTCTGCATGGTTCTGCATTTCCGCATCAGGTATCAGAATGGTAAGGTAATCATGGTGTCAAAGTACCCTTTGCAGAAACTTGGATACCTTGCAGTTAACTTAGTTCTTGGGCTTTCTAGATCGATGTAGCACACTTCCAGCTAAGTGCAAGAAGTTATTGGTCCCTGAGCCGATACAGCATATTCTATGCAAGGTCAATTTGTGCACAAAAGACTGCTGCGATTATTTGAAGACCTTAACCAGCCTAATTTTGTTAATATCGACAGAACAGAACAGAAAGTCGTCTCTGTTGGACATTTCCGAAGATGGTTAGTTTATCACGAACGCCGAATACAAATGCCGGAGTAAGTAGAAGTATATTGTACACAATTATAAATAGCACATGCTAATCACTTCCAATATTCATTCGAAATACTCTGAATCCAGGGTGCTACATTTTTCAGTGAATCTATGAATATAGATGATGAATACATGCGACCCATTCTTGAGTCTTATGGACGGTTTAAACCATTGCGGACAATTCCTCATATGAGTTTGCATATGATTGCAGCTGTGGTTATTGAAATACTAGCAATTGTTGTTGCAATTACACGCCCAGATGAACACTTTAAATGTACTGAGTATTTTATGTTGATATATGCTCATGTCGCATTGTGGTTTCTCACCCTGGTTAGTTGGAGGTGCTACAGCAGGCATCTCATGCTTATATGTTCTTTATGCTTATTCAGATTATAGATCAACTTATCTGGTGCAAACATTACGCGTTGCGTATGAATGGCTATTTGGAATTCTATAGAACAACGCAATTGCATCATCGATTGCCATTGTACATAGTCAGTTTATGGAATGCTGCAATTCTGCTGCTTCAGGCAATCATGCAGCATTGTTATGGGGATGACTTCGTGGAGAAATGCATCCGTGATGGAGTCTTATCACCAGTTAGTTATTTCGTCGCGTTAATGACTCTTGAACTTTGTGTGATATTTGCTGTCAATATTGATTATATAAGTAAGTTGAAACATTGTTGTTGACCTCGCAACTAAGTATTTTGCAGTTAAAGTTAGCCGATTTAATAAGAGACAATCACCACCGGATGTGCAAAAAGACGAATGGACATCCGTTTCAAATGAGCACCTATTCCCACAGGGTGAAGTGGGCGTGCAACAGTTAGGAGAGAGAGCTTTCGATTTCATTCAAAAGCAGGCAAGTTCATTCGACTACATCTGAAATGAAGGGACATAATATTAACAAGAATGTTTTCTGTATTCAGGCGGATATGATAAGGTACCTCAAAGATCACAATGCTCGCCTGGGTGAAAAGTTGGTGGTGTTAAACGCGCAACTGCAAGCTCGAAATAGCACGTGAAGACGATTTGGAAAGGTCACAAATTGAATAGAATTTTTCTCATAATGTGACGTAATAAAATAACTAATTGCTAATGATCAATAATTGTAAATAACCAAAACTGTAATCTAACTGTATTTTTCATAATGTTGTCACATGATTCACAATAAATTTAATAAATATTGTTTTGTAGTATCTTTTCTTTCATTTCACGCGATGTTTATTCTGTTACGCAGCTGTAGGTTGTATTAGGGTGTCACTGGTAGTGTCTAATAAGACACTGGTAAGTAATGCAGAGCAATAAGAGCCCAATATCCCCCATCACCGGCCCTAGAAACAATTTATACATTGTTCTCAACTTTTTGTTTAAAAGTTTCATTGAATTTTATCTCACTCCCTAATTACCCTTACTCTTTGACCTATATAATGAGCTCTAATACGTTCTCCTAGGAGATTTCTCTAATTTTAATCGTTTCACTGAACAATTCGCGCACTTAAAATGAAATAAAAACGCAATCCAGCAAGTATTATTGCATAATCTGGCAAGTATTATTCTTCTTCTTGATTCGACATCGAAAATGATTGTTTTTGCGCGATAACTTTCGAACCATGAGGTGTTTTCAATTTTCTTCCCGTCCACAGAAGTGTCTGGACACAGTTTCTCAAAGTGGGTGTCTCAGGGGTGCCGCAGGGTGCCGCGAAACTTTTGATTTGATTACATCTACTCACTGTGGTACCAATTAAGATCCCATAAAAGAGCAATATAGAAAAGCAATAGTTTTCAACAAAACCGTAATATAAATAGGAACATAAGAGAATTTAGCGGGCTATAAAAAGCAAGAACTAATTTCTCTCTGTACTGAAATGTATGGTTAGTCTTTATCTTGTTTCTACGTTAGCATGTCTTTCAACATGATGGATATTTTTTTGATAAGACAATGAAAGAATGAAGATAACCGTTAACTTTAAATTTCCGCAAACGTGAAGCTCGAGAAATTCAAGGGTATTCCCCATGCGTGTCTATTGCGCTTTGAGGGGTGCCACGAATTATAGTTTTATGGCTTTGGGCTACCACGAGTCACTGTTGTACCCTACTGTCTCAGCCTTCTTAATTCGACATTGATTGTTTTTCCGCTATAACATTCGAATCATGAGGTCTTTTCAATTTTCTACCCATGATTATATTTCGATCGAATTATTTCTATTTTAGGCGTAGATCTAAAGCACACACACATTTTTATATTCATACGTTATCATAGACCTTCTTAGACAATATTGAAAATATTTACTAATTAATTAATGATTCAAACTTAGTCAATAATAAATGGATGCAAAAATTGCGTAAATTGTAAATAAGTAAACGTAGGCGCTTTGATGATGGAAACTTTGGGCCTTCGATTGTATTGGTAATCAAAGCCACCTTCCCAGTGGTTTTTGACGCGAGTTATCAATGCCATGTAGTAGAGATTATCGCATTTCTTCGAAAACTTGTACGCCTTTTTCAATTCAGCCATCGCGTTTCGCTTCTTGTTCTTCAGCATGTAATACCACGCCTGCAAACACATGCACGCAGGTTTGTACATCAAGTTATGGTCGCACGCAGCTTTCAAAGCTGTAAACAGCTCCTCAATGAGCTTCTTTAGCGAATTCGCTTCAATCGGTTCCCCAAGTCGTCGCGCATGTTCCAGCCGGAGAAGATACACTTCCATTTGACTCAGCATGATTTTCACATTCTCCACATTGCCCAGCTTCGCCGCCTTGAAGTCAAAGCTCACTTCCCACGCTTTCGCCTCAGTGTACTGCCGCCGCCTGAGCAGTTGGATGTTGATAAGGAGCATTAGCAAGACGTCGCTCACATCGTTCTCCTCGCTCAATTGCGTGCTCTTCTCCATGCATTGCTTCACCGAGCTTAAGATATCATGGAACTTGACGACATGGAACCCGGTGTAATTATAGCACAGCATGCATATCTTGAAATGCGAGATGTAGTCCTTCGAGCGCGAAAATCGGCGCGCCAGCATATTGAAGACGTCGATAAAGTCGCGGAAGGAGAACATGTAGATGCTCACTTCAGCGATGAGCATCAATGTATGCACCTCCATAGCAGCTACCTGGTTCATATCTGTAACGTGGATCAACCGATAACCCAGGCGAGCGCCAACCTTGAGCTGACCACGCTCCAGGTGCATTAGGATGACCACCTGCAGGAAGTCGATGAAGGCGCTACAGTACAAGATATTATTGCCGGCGTACTTGGTGTGAAACTCTCGAATCAGATACTTCTGCATGCGTTCGCAGGTCTCTTTGTCGCCCGCCTTGCGGAAGATATCGATGGCGTCGCAATAGTGGTCCATTAGGATGGTGATGTTGCTGTTGGCCGACTTGATCAGCGCAATGCTATAGTTGAGGCAATCGCTGGCCAGCGCCCAGCAGTCGTCTATAGCGAATATCTTGGAGCAGATCAGCATTGCAATACCCAGCTCCCAGTTGAAGAAGTTGTGATTCGTCACGAAGGGTTTCCGCGTCTTAAAATGCAGATGCTTGCGGCGCAGGAGAATCCGAAACTGTTTGAAATTGAAGGCCAACGTGGGAATGTTGTACTGCCGAAGGGCCAAGATGATATTGTTCTTGGCAGCAGGGAGATTCTTCAGCATTAGGTAGCACATGGCCAGTCCGATCGACGCCTTGCCCATGTGGTATTTCCGGAAGTTGTCATTTGCCTTCGTATTCATACGCGTCAAGCAAAGTTCGCGAATCACCTCAAACGTCTGCATTGCGCCTTCAAGGTCGAGCATCCATACTTGGATCATGCCGAACTTGAGCTTGTAGAATATCACCTTTTCGTCCTCCTTGGCGCAGGACGCGTGCATGATGATGTCCTGGTAGAGAACGTAGCGCATATCAATGCAGCGGCACGCGCTCACGTCAAAGTTGCGCGAGATTGGCACGTAGGCCTCGTCGTACTGAATGTTCCGGTTCTCCTCTGAGCCCTCTTCCGGTTGCGCCATCATGTGCACGTTGACGGCCTCCTTGATGTTCTCATAGCTGTCCTTCGCGTAGGTGAAGTAATCCGGATGGTAGAATGGGTTGTCGCAAAACTTGAGGAATTCCGAGTAGGTGTCGAAGAACGCGTAGTAGCTGGCTGGGTTTCTGAGGCAGTTCGGGCACACGTGCTGCATCTTCTCCTGAATGTCGCAGCAGAGAATGTGCAACTCACGCCGCTGATTTTCCGCAATGCTATTATAGGCCACTTTGCGCAGATTTCTGTGGCGAAAGTGGATGAGCTTGCAGTACGCATATCTCGGTAATCGATTGTGCTCGCTTTCTATCCATTTCCCATCAACATAGCAGGAGCAACAGATCTTATCGTCAGAGTCCCTGTCATCAGTCATTAATGCCGAGCCGCACTCGAACACCTTCTCGTCAAACAGTGTCTTGATCGTATCGGAAAGCAAGTTTTCCTGCGGGTAGTTAAGGGCAATAATGAGCAAGGTGCGCCCGAACAGGGTGCCCAGCACGGATCCGGTCTTGACCACCAGTTGCTGGAAGGGCGTGAGCGAATCGAACAAGTCCAGGTAGATCAATTCCATGGTCAGCTTGACGTCGCTATGGTCGCCCTTCTTGAAATCCACCACCGGAAACACGGACGGCATTTTAAGCACCTGTTTCAGATTCTTGTAGTAGAACTTGCTCATATTGATTTTGTTGCGATCGTGCAACTTGAACTCCAGCGAGTTATTGTTCAACAGCCGCAAGATGCAGCATTCGATATATCCGGGATTCCCCTCGCATGTTCTGCGCAGCAATTGCACGAGGGTGATGCAAACAGCTTGCACGTTTAGGTAGCAGCACACCAAATGCGGAATGAAGCGCACTTTAAGGGGCATCACCTCCTTCAGCTTGATACTTGGGATTGCTTCAATGCGTTGCCGCAAATGCCAGGTGCAGGCATGAAGGGCTCCGGCAAGCAGCAATCTCAGATTCTTCGCCGGGAATGTGAGCTCAAGGATTTCCCAACTCATCACGTCGATTTGTTCAATATTGTCAATGCAGAGAACAGTTAGGCCATCGACAACGCGGATAATGTCACGAAATCGATTTAGAATGCGATATTTCTGCAATGCAACGTCTTCATTCCTACTGCCAGAGTTGAAATCGTACAGGACTCTCGGGAGATCGCAAACGTCCACGTCGCGGTTCTGAATAATCAGATTATCAAAGATCTTTCGGTAGATTTCTGATACGCATGAATAGGGATGGCAAGTCTTCGGCATTAGGGCAACTAGTACGAACATATGTCCCTTTTTGCGCGCGGATAAATTCTCATATGTGTACCTCAACAATTTGCTCTTGCCGATCATATCCGGCCCATGCAAGCAGATTCCGCTGCACCCCGAATCCTTCTGAATTATCCCCGAAATAAGATTATAGTCGGCGACTCTGTCCACCAGTACCACCGTTGACTTAATTGGCTCGGTGATGCCGAGAGTCTCGTTATACTCGAATATGCTGTTGGGATCGTTTTCCGTCCGATACTTGATGATTTTGAAATAGAGAGAGCCTAGCCTTGAGGTGTTATAAATCTTCTCGTCGCAGGTGACCTTTTGGGGATAGTTCTGTGCTAGCAATTGCGCTTGAGCCAGAGGGCGGCCCATAATGACATATTCTCTTCGTAGTGGATGGCCAACAATGCTGCAGAAGACGATTCCGGATGATATGCCCACGGATACCTCCTTGACAGTCGCGATCTGGACAAATTCCTGCTGGAGCGAATATCCATGTCGTAGCGCGTTTGAGCTTTCGTTCTGGTGATTGATCAGAAGGATGCCAAGGACGATGTTGATGTTAATGCTTGATTCGTTTATCGTAATATTGTTTATGGTAAATCGGAGCGCGCGTACAGCTACGACAAGTATATTTAGCAGCATATTGACGATACTTATTAGGGTCGTATCGTCCAAGCTGACGGGAATGACTTTGAAGCTGATTGCCGTGATCTCACGCACTTCCGTTAGATACTCGACTGGTTGACCCTCGAGTATCTGCAAGTAGACGATTTCGTTGATGAAGGGCCGCATTTCCTCCAATCCCCAATACTTCATTGCCTCCACAATCTCCAGTCCTGGTGGCAATTGCTTGATAAACTCCGCGGTGCATTTCTTGGTCATGAATTGTGGGGTTGAAAGCAACTGGGCTTTCAGCAGGTCTCTCTGTTCGTAGTGCATTTCTACGAGCCGGCGTACGGCTACGTACTTATCATCAAAGTAGGCCTTCTTCTCAATCTCACTGGACTTGTAAATGATCTTGAGGATTCGAAAGTAATTGGCATCTTTAGTTGCTTGGACTGTGTACCGTTCATGCAGCATGTGGGTCCAGGCACTTCCAGTCACCACAATTTCGCCCAATTTCGACCTGCTGGTGTACGACTTGAGCAACTGGAATGCATCGCCAAGCATCACAAATTGCTTCAATTTGCTATTGCCCGTGATGGCCATGGTCACATTGCCGCATGATAAAACCGTCTTCAGTCTCATGGGGATGTTGGCGTCAGTGTTGTATATTTTTAACAGCGCATGAATCGTATTCGCACACTCAACCACCGTGTGGAGCAGTTCGTAGAGGGATTCTTCCGGCTGGACTTTCCACAGGGATATGAAATCGTTGGAGAGTATGGATAAGACGTCGCCCCCATAGCTTCGAAGCATTTCGATAATAGCACCCAAGTAGGCGTTCAAATTGATGCTGATGTTGTAGAGCTCGCCTAATCCGACCTTGTAGCTCTTCTCGATCAATTGCGTGACGGCCGTTATGTCCACATAGAGGAGTGCCCCAACGAATTGGTGCACCTCTTCGATTTGCGATCTAAGGCCACGTAGTTTGAGGATTTCCGTGGGAATGAATGTCGCGTATTTGTGGATTTTACGGTTCGTTTGAATCGTATCAATTCGCTTCAATAACAGTTGCTCTTCTCGCAATGTTGCGCCAGTATGCTTACTGAAGTGAGCTTTCATCTTCCACTAATCTTTGCATAAATTTCTAAGTGAGACTATTTAAGGGAATGCCTTTATTTAGAGATGACACATGAACGTAATTAGATTCATTTGTCTAAAATATTGCAGTTTAATGGCTTTCCCGATAATTCAACTTCAACTATATATATTTTGTAGATCCTTTTATAGTCTTTTGTAGATTCTGATGTTTGACCAGAAGGAGTTTATGAGTGGCAAAATATATATTAAATAGGATACGGTATTAAGTTCTTTTCCCACATTGTTTCATTGAAATCCAATACACTTATTAAATTGATATTAATTCGATCCCTGTATAGTTGTTCTGGTTTTTCTGTGGGTGATTTCCAGGCACTTCTCAGCCGCTTTACGAAACTGATGTAGTAAAGATTGCTCTGTTTCCGGCTGATATTTGTGGCTTTCTTCAGATGGAACTTGGCCTTTTTATGATCGCCATGGAGTTTGAACTTCCACGCCATAAGGCAGTGGTATTTGGGTAACAATATCTTAATACTCTTGATATTCGTCCTCGCTAGTTCAAACTGCTTCTCAACGTTCGTTTTAAACCGGTTATGTTTCGATTTTCGATTATAGAAGTCCATTAAGGAGGCATCAATAATATTTAGTAGTATATTCATTGCCACCGGTTTCCTCAACGTCGTACCAGTCAAAGGACAATGTGGTTTGTATTTCTCGGCAATATTTGAGTTATCCAGTTTCATGTAATGAAGGTAGATCAATGACAAGAGGTAGTATCTGTCCCAACTCAATTTCTGATCCGTTCCAAATGTGACGATCTTCAAAATGTTCTTAATCAATGCGTCGATCGGGGTAAGGGTATACCCGATCAACAAAGTGGTGCCCAACGCGCACGCATAATACCAGAGCGATGAAGACTTGGTCATATTAACGTCCAAGACGTGTATCATATCGATATAGTCCTTAAATCTCAGCGTGTACGTGAACAGAATGCCGATCCAATTGACGCATTCGAATTTGGGCAGAAACACGCGGAATTTCAGCATCACATCAAAGAGGCGATAAAGTAATCGGACTGATGCGTTCAATTGGCCCGAGGTGATGTGCAGCTCAAAGTTGACGGCTAGCCAGTAGATCAAACACCTCACGTGGGAGTTATTGTTGTTGGTGTAGTAGCACATGCATTCCTTGGCAACGTACTTCTGCAGCTTTGAGCATGTGTCCCTTTCGGCCCCGTAGTGGTAGAGGTCCACCACGCTGCAATACAGATCCATGATCATGGGGATGTTCTGATTGAGATGCTTCATTATCCAAATGCTGTACTTGGAGCAGTACTTCGCATTCGTCCAGTCGCCTTCCAGGCAGAAGATCTTCGCACATACACTCGTGCACATCGCAACCTCCCACTTCATCCATTCGTGGCGCACCATATTCCGGCCACGGAAGTTCTGCAGGTTGGCGATGTAGCTTTTCCGCAGCAGAGCGCGAAAGTGGATGAAGTGCATGGAAACCAAGGGAATATTATACTGGCGCAATGCAATCTTGATCTGATTCTTCGACTGGATCAGTTGCCGCAAGTGGATAAAGCAGCTCGCCAGCGAGTACGAGATTTTGCCCACCAAGTACTTTCGGAAGCATGAGGTCACCTCACATCCGGGATCGCCCATGTCGACGAAGCAAAGCTCTCGTGCCTTGCGCAGCACTGCGATTGCTTCCACCGTAGCATTGTAGAGCATTAGCGTGAACCCATAGGCAGCTTGGAAGAAGATTGACTTGCCCAGGTGGGAAGCCTTGTTGCTGTGATGTATGAGCTGCCTGTAGACGAACATTTGAATGTCCAAGCAGTAGCAATCCTTGATGTCGAACATTTCCTTCAAGACGTCACTTCCCTTATTAGGCGGTTGATCGGAAAGCTGCAGAATGTTCGTTCGGATCGACGTCTTAATGGCTTTGATGTTGGGCTGCTTTTCGCATTTCGCGAAAGTCATCGTCCGGCTATCACATATCTCCAGCACGTCTTTGTAGCGCGACATTAGGAAGTAGCTGTTCATCGGATTGCGAATGCAGTCCGGGCAGATATTCTGGGTACTCTCCAAGACATCCGTGCAGAGAATGTGAATGTCCTTGCGCTCGTTCTCTGGCACCATTGCGTAGACGGCTGTGCAGAAATTGCGGCTGCGAAAGTGCAGCAGCTTGCAAAACGGGTACTTATCCTGCTTGATTTGCAGCATTTCCGAGTCGGTCATGTAGCAACGGCAGCAGAACTTGGAGCTCAAGAACTCGGTGCCACTGATGGCGCTCGAACCGCAAGTGAACACCCCTTTGCTGAAAAGACTTTTGATTGATCCGCAGAGCTTTCGCACGTCCGGATAATGCAGGGCAACAACGAGCAGATTTCTGGGGAACGTGCGCCCGAGAACTGAGCTGGTCTTCAGCACTCTTTGTTCGAATGGTTTCAGAGTGTGGTAGAACTCTTTTGATATGGACAAAATTGTGTCTTCGCTGATTGCCAAGGAAGTTTTGTACACGATATCCATGACTGGAATCTTATTCGGAAGACTGTCGTAAATATCCGGGCATATCTTGATGTAGGTCGGACCAACGTCCTCCTTGGCTAGATACTTCAAAGCTAAACTCTCACTGCTGGTCAGAAACGAAACGCAGTAACTAATGTAGCCCGGCTTTCCGTTGCACAGTTTACAAAGGATTCGAGCCAGATGCTCCGAGATTGCGCCCACTTCCAGATATTCGCATGCAATCGTAATGATCCACTCATTCGACAAGTACTCCAAGTCAATAATTTCAATGCAATTGTTCTCGTACAACTTTTCCAGGATGTAGGCATACTTCTGCGTAAACTCCCCCGCACCAATGATGCGGCATTTCTCGGTTTTCATAATAATTTCCAACATTTCCCAACTTAGTGGATCGATGCACTCAAAATTATTGATGAAAATCGCAATTTTGCATTCATTTGCCAGCTGGAATAGCTCCTTGAAGCACTGAAGTATATAATATTTACGTAAATCATCGTCGTCGTCTTCACACAAATCTTCTAACAGGTAGGTCAAATCCTGGGACAAATGAGGGATCTTGGCCAAGTCATGGACACGCGATATCAGACGATCATGGAATTGCCGGTATAGTTTAAAAATGGCAAAGAGTGGTGGCGTAATCATCTCGTCAAGTGTTAGCGAAGCAATAAAGTACTGGTCCGATGGTTGAATACATGCGTAGACATGTTCCAGAATGTACGTCTTGCCGTAATTGTCGTCGGCGGATAAAATGACTCCTTTTCCAGTCGGTGATTTACTCTCTAGGCATGCGATAATCCGCTTAAGTTCTTTATTCCTACCGAAGATTTTCGTATAGACATTCACCTCCTCCTGCATCATATTGTTCGTTTCATCATATTCCAGAATTTGACCAACGTCCCAATGATGGCGGCACTTTTTAGTGCCAATGCATCGAAAGTAGAATGAGGGTAACTTGGAAAATCGAAAGGTACGATAATCACAAATGGATTTGCCTTCGTAAAATGCGACCGCATTCACAGACTTCAGTAGAATGGAGCCCAGAACTGCGTAATCTCGACGATGGGGGTGTCCCATGACGCCGCAATACAAGTGTCCTTGGAAGGTGCCGACTGAGCAGGAATACACCCCGGGAATATTGTCGAATTGCTGTTTGAGAGCAAATCCAATCTGCAAGGACCTCTGGCACTCGATATCCTTGCGCTGACCGTGGCTGTTGATGATGACAATCCTGATATCCTTTTCCAATTCGAATTTGTAGATGAATGCTTGCGTAGGCTCGATGGCTTTCGAGATCTCATTGAAGGTGTACTGGACGAACGCATTGCTTACGCATTCCCGCGAATTGGGCGCAATTCTGATGACTTGGATGGCCAGCGTGGTGATTTCAGTTAGGTACTCCACGAACTGATTGCTGTCGATATGAGACTGAATTTGGCTATAGACGTGACTTCGCAGAAGTTCCAGACTGCATTTCTTAGGAGCTTGAGTGACTGCTGGTCTAGGAGGGAGTTGATTAATGAAGTCGCGCTCAATTTCCGAATAAACAATTTTCGTGTCAATCTGTCTTACTGCTTGCAATTTCTTCATGTGCAGAAGATGCCTCCGAATCAAGATGCGCACTTCCAGTTCTCTTCTCGCAAACATTTCCCGCATATCTATTTCTTTTGCCTTGTAAACTATTTTCACACCCTGGAATTAAACGTTCATAGTCTATACCTTCCTAAGCTAATGTTCTCGAAATGGCATCATAATAAACGTCTAAAACGATTTTAAAACTCTCAAGCTCCTTTACCGTGGGTATTCCCTGTTAAGTTTAATTACTTTACTTACTTTAATTAGTACTCGAGTTTCATCGATCATTTCTGCATCATATCGAGCTTGTTTGATATGTGCCCAGGCGCGTGATGAAACGTAAATTTCCCCTGACCTGCCTTCATTAATCATCTTGGTGCCAAACTCCATAGCATCGCCCCGAAGAATAAAGTTTCTCACACTAAGGCCATAGCTGCAGATCACCAGGTTCCCACAAGAAATGCCCATCTTCACTCGTAGTTTCTGCGATAGACCAGTGTCGAAATTCTTCAGGCAATCTCTGACTATGATTGCGCACAACACAACTGAATGCAGGGTGTGAAAGAGGGATTCATCGGCAGACACTTTCCATAGATTGAGCATGGTGTCGCCATAGATTTTTAGTACATCGCCGCCCCAATATGTGACAGCTTCGATAATCGCCCCGATGAAAGCATTCAACGTACTAGAAAGTCTATAAATGCCACCGTCATGGAACTTGTTAAACTTCTCTACGAGCTTATGGATTCCCACTATCTGAATGTTCAAAAGTACGCCGACGAATTGGGTGCCCTCCATATGGCCCTCTTCCAGAAAGAAATTCGGGAGAAACGTGGCAAATATTTCCATCTGCTTCCGAAGCTGCGCAAATTCAATTTTCTTGTGAATAAGGCGTTCTTTTATAAAGTCTTGCCGACTAGCTTTGAACTGAATATGGTACATGGTTCTTTATTGCTTTTATTACTTTTCAACGCTTGAAAACTGTTTTTTACAAATCATATAATTAACATATGACAAAAATCACATTTCTAATCATTATTCAGTAGTATCATCTTGTTTTCCATAGCCTCCTCCTCCCGGCGATTTGAGAATGAAAACATCCTGCACAGATAACAACTTTGTATTGTTTTAGGAGAACTTAATGAAGACATACTCCTGGTGATAACTTTATGGTGTTTTTAGGCCCGAGGCTAATTGTTCTTCCGTTAGCGTATTCCACCAAGTTGACGCCAGGTTTAGCATGTTGGCCGCCATCTAAACCAAACGGACATGTTGCTCTTCGTTCGCTCAAGATGGAGAGGGTAACGTTGGCGCGGAAACATAATTCGCGTATAACTCCATCGCCGCCATTATACTTGCCTCTTCCCCCACTATTTTCTCTTAAGCCAAACCTCCTTACGTAAATAGGATACCTTCGCTCGGTGATTTCGACATCAGTTATTCGGGTATTAGTCATATGCGTATGAACACCAGAACTCCCATGCCATGTTGGACCCTTGTTCAATCAGATTGCCTAACACAAATCACTTAAATTAGCTTCGAATGAACTTACAGCTCCACTGCCGCCTGCGATCGTTTCATAGCTTCCCCAGTTCTCTGTTCCAAAAGTCAGATTGTTCATGCAGCCTTGAGAAGCTGCACATACTCCGAAAGCTTTCAAAACAACATCCACTACCCTTTGGGATGTTGTCACATTTCCTCCGACAACTGCAGCTCCTTCACTTGGATCTAGAATGGATTGCTCGGGAACAACAACTTGGATCGGTGCCAAACATCCCTGACCAGTAAATGAACATTGCAAGCAATCAATTTCGCGATTCATTAGCTTCTTACCTGATTTAAAGGTACATCATGTCCTACCATACAGCGAAGACAGTAGATCAAAGCTGAGAATGTAATCGCTTTAGGCGCGTTGCAATTGCCGTAAACCTCAACACCCGATCCGGTGAAATCAAAGGTGGCAAAACCTTTGTGTCCATCTAAAGTGACTTTCAGGTGTATTGGGGAGCCGTCATCCATTTGGTCTTGTGCAGTAAGCACATTAGAACCCGTCCGATCACGAGTTATTTTCGCGACTTGTTTCAACATATCCCTCACGGCCAGTTCCGCGTTTAATTGAATATGATTCATGTACGCTTGAACCACGTCCAATCCATATTCCTTAATTAGTTCGCCAACCAATTGAATGCCTTTCTGATTCGCTGCCACTTGGGCTCGCACATCACTTAAATTATCCTTTATGTTACGACCACCCGCTTTTCTTAGCACATCTACAAACGCCGCTTCTTGGAACTGGTGGTTTTGGACTAACACAAAACTAATGAAGGCAGCACCTTCATCTTCAAGGCTCTTGGAAAATGGTGGCATGGAGCCTGGTGTTATGCCTCCTATGTCAGCATGGTGGCCTCTACTTGCAACAAAGAAGATTGGTTCTTTAATGCCTCTGAAACCAATGAACATTGAAGAGGATATTGTGCTTGTTTCAGGTAGGTAAATACTTGTGAAAGACTGGCGTAATTACTGTGAAATCTGGCAAATGTGCACCGCCCGCTTTAGGATGATTCGTAAGGAGTACCATCCCGGGAGCAATGTCGCTACGATGTCGTAACTGAAATTGAACAGCTTCTTGCATAGAACCTAAGTGAACTGGAATATGAGGAGCGTTGGAAACTAAACCGCCGGTTTCTCCAAATAAAGCGCATGAGAAGTCAAGGCGCTCCTTTATATTGGTTGATATTGATGTTCGCTGAAGGACTTTTCCCATTTGCTCAGCAATGCTCATGAATCTATGCGCGAATATGCTCAAATAGATGTTGTCCAACGCAGTTCCAATACTTCCCTTGTTTGTGCTGTCATCGCCAATGGTAATTTTCACATTACCGCTTTTGGTAATGTCGGTGCGACAGTTGGGGAGGATGATAATTGTACTTAGATCATTTATTATAATAGCCGGTCCTATGATACTTTGGCCAGCATTAAGTTCATTCAGCATGTAAATGCTTGCTTCCTTGTAGCCCTCTTCGAAATAAACTTGCGTCTTTCCATGTGGCAATGGTTTCTCGGACGATGATTCAATGTCATCCTCTGCACTTAGAGAACTTTTGCCAATGGCTCGCACCCGTATATCATCTACCAGGACGATTTGTCCGTTCAAAGTAAATCCAAACTCGGTGCTATAAATGTTAAGAAATTTTGCAATAAAGTCTTCAAATGCAGTGTTTTGAATCTTGGATTCAGCACGAACCATAATGGGAAAGTCTGTGCCTTTATATCTAAGATTTAGGTAGTTTTCTAAGACAATCTGTTCGTTTCGGAATCCCTCCTTCTTCAACTGCTCAGTGCATATCTGTCCTAATTTGCTAAATTCGTCCTTGAAGTATTGGTACTCTGTTGGCTTATATTCTTTGGCACATGGTTTCTGCTTTTCGAAGACGACGTCCGCAAGTGCAATTCCGTATGCGGATAGAATGCCAGCGTATTTATGTATGTGAACAGTTTTCATCCCTAATTTGCTCGCAATTGCACACGCATGTTGGCCGGCAGCACCACCAAAACAAGCCAGGACATGTTGGGAGGTGTCGTAGCCTTTAGCTTGCGTCAGTGCCCGAATTGGTCTGCACATTGCTTCATTAGCAACAGCAATAAATCCTAACGCGACTTCCTCAACACTGAGTTCCTTGTTTTGATCTTTATTGATTTCATTAGTGAGCGTTGAAAATTTCGCATAAGCCGCTTTAAAATCCAAGGGTTGATCGTTATTTGGACCAAAAATCTTTGGAAAATAATCCGGAACAAGCCGTCCAACTATCAGATTTGCATCAGTTATGGCTAAAGGCCCATTCTTCCCATAACACGTGGGACCAGGATTTGCTCCGGCTGATTCTGGTCCGACTACGTATAAACCTGATCGGTAGATTAGCATTGAACCACCACCTGCTGCCACAGTCTCGACTTGCAACTGAGGTGCTTGGATTATTACGCCCGCAGTAGTGGACTCATGGACATGTTCAAAGTGACCGGCAAACCTTGAGACGTCTGTGGACGTTCCCCCCATATCAAAGCCAATTATGGGCATTCTTGTCTCATTGGGCCAGGTTGTGAATGCGTATCTATAAAATGGTGTCAATATCGTATTTGTAGGATTAGTTCTAACTGGATTACCCTACGACACCGCCAGCTGGACCTGACAAGACTGCTCTGCAACCCTTAAAGCCATTTATTGGTGTCAAACCGCCATCGCTTTTCATAAACAATACATTAGTTCCTTTCAGGCTGTCCTTGAACCCTCCGGCGAAGCTTTCGATGTATCGTTTGATGTGAGGTGTTAAGTAAGCGTCCGCGCAGGACGTGAAACCCCTTGGAACAATTCGCACCATGGGCATAATATTATGTGACATCGAAACATGTGAAAAGCCCATCTCCTTGGCAATATCCCCGATTCGCAATTCATGTTCTGCGACTGCATAGCTGTGAGCTAGTGCGATCGCTACACTATTGATACCCTCGTTTAGCAGTTGCTTTAATTTGCATTTAATGTCCTCTTCATCCAATTCTTGAAGGACGATAAACTGCTCTCCTGTATTACCTTTAATTTTTCGAAGACTTGCCACCTTTGCCCCTAATTGGCATGTATTCGGAAGCTCCGGTATTATACGACATTTCGCCTCAATCACTTTCTTATACAGAATTTCAGGTCGTTTAATATTCTACAAGGTTGTAGACTAGTTATAAATTAAAGTATCAACAATACGAACGAACCAAGTCAAATATGTCCGGCCTAGCCTGATTTCCAATGACAAGAAGGTCCTTAAAATTTGCGTTGATTACGAAAGCTATGGGCTCTCCCTTCCGTTCGAGGAGAGCATTTGTTGCCACTGTGGTGCCCATTCGGATCCATTCGATTTGAGAATTATCGACCAAACCATCATTATCTAAAGCTCTGCCAGTTTTCTGGAAATATAGATACATACCTATAAAATACAGTCAAAGTTGTTTCTCAAATTTATTTCCCTTGTAGCATGCCAATACGTGAAAACCTAGGAAATCTATGTCTAGGTGTAATCGAGTACAAAAATGGGGAATGAGTTTAGTAGAAAATAAGGAATGTTTGTTGTTTCTCGAAGCTGTAAACTACTATAAATAACGTTTTCAGAAATTGTTGTGTACAAAGTGACTTTTGTAGAATTTATTGAAGAGGAAAGACATGGACAAATTGACAGAGTTCAGTAATAGTGTAGTTTTCAGCATCTGAATACTTCACCAAAGGCCTTTGTTCATATTTGATTGAATAACCGCCCTTCCATGCATTCAAAGCCGCATGATAGTAGCATTGTAGTAGAATATTTTCCTTCTTGAGGCAAACGTTCATTCGTTTGAGAACCTTTCTCGCTTTACGATTGTGGTTTGAAAACCTGAGCATCCACGCTTTGTAATACAAATAGAATGGGTAAAACAATTGATATTGCGCTTTGCATTGATCTCTGAACAATGATAGCAATTTGTTGATGCGTTTTACCTCCCCATCGATATTCGCATTTCTCTTGTAAAAGTTCGTAATGTACGTTAATATGGCGCTTTCCAAATGAAAAAGCAAACATTTCATGGGCACGTCCTGCTTGATTAGGTGCGCTGTCCATTGGATTTCACACTTCCACTCCAACGCCCTATTGAACTTGCCTAGTCGAAGGAAATGCAGTTGGATCAACGTGAATAAGAGTTCATAGACCCTTTTCGATTTGGCCATGGTCAGTTTCACGTCACTTGCAAAATTGATGATGGTCTCAAGTTCTTCTACATAGAAGCCTGTCGACAGATGAATGAGAAGACAGGAGATGAAGTAGTAACATTCGCAAATTTTGTTCATCGAATGAATATGTTTGTGAAGGATCTGCAGCACATCTCCGGCATCCCTAATGCGGCCATTGAAAATCAATAAATACGGTAAATGTAAGAACAAGCGACATTCAACACAAAAGAAGTCGGTTCGCAGACAAACATCCAACAATTTGTAACCGACTCGAATGCCTTCCATTATGCTGCCTCTAACGAAATAGGATTCCAGTAGCGTTTCCATCAGGGTGACAATTGCGTTAATATTGTCGATATCGCCGCTTACAAAATGGGCAACAACTTCTTTAAACACGAATTTCTGCAGTTTTTCCAACATGTTATCTTTATCTGAATATGAGTACAATTCGATAACGTTGCAATAGACTTCCAGAAGCAAGGAGGCGTTTGGGACAACTGCCCTGAGATGCTGCCAACTATTCAGAGCCGCAAACTTGGCCATGGCCCAACGGCCCTCCAGAGCAAAGATTTTGGCGCAATGAGCTAACGCAAAGCCGCAATCGTAACGAAACAAAGTGCAGTGATAGGCCTCCTTGTACATTCGCTTAATATTCACAACGAACGACCTCTTGATTAGCTCGTTGAACACATGGTACTCGAGGGCTAAACTTGGGATATAGTATTGCCGCAAAGCCACAATCATATGATTCTTCGCAACTTGGATCTGTCCCAATGCAAGATGCGCTTGAGACAAACCAATTTCTATCCGACCCGTAGCAAGTCTCTTAAATCTATCCATCACCGCATCACCTTTCGTGAGGTCTGCATCAATGAGGCAAAGTTCAATGCCTTCCCTAAGGTACCGAATAGCATTCACGTAATCTCTGATCAACAGCAGCAGTTGACCATACTTCATTGTGAAGAAGACCAGCTTGCAAAGGTGCTTGCTTTGTTCGGAGTGGTATATCAGAGACTTGAGCACCCGCACCCAAATTTCAAAACATCTGCATTTTGTGGAATCATAGTGTGGCCGTTCAATGGTACTCCCACTCTTCGCTTTTGAGATATGAGATACGTTCATAGCTTGTTTTACGACTGCTCGCATGTTGCCATAGTCCCCGTACGCCAACGGATTCGTCTGGTATATCTTGTTTGGCGTGGTACAAAAGTCCATGAAGTCTTGGAACTTCATAATACTGATGACATTGGTAATGGGTTGGGTGGTGCATACCGGGCAGGTATGGGTCGCCGTTTCAATCATCTCCGCGCACAACAAGTGCAACTCTTTCCTTTGGTTGCCCGGTAGCAATTCGTAGGCGACATCGCGAATGCTACGATTCTTGAAATGGATGAGTTTGCAATATGCGTATCTGGGCAGCGATAACTCTTCGGCACGCTCGGTTTCAGTGAAGTAGCACGTGCAACATATCTTGCCGGTATCAATGTCGGCGA
Organism: Labidoglobus nevermanni; assembly: GCA_025447835.1. Classification (NCBI taxonomy): domain Eukaryota; kingdom Metazoa; phylum Arthropoda; class Insecta; order Coleoptera; family Staphylinidae; genus Labidoglobus; species Labidoglobus nevermanni. The sequence goes on along the minus strand of JAOEHK010021137.1, from coordinate 7,621 downwards.
CATCAATGTACCGCGAACCACATTCGAAGACGTCCTCCTCGAATAGCTGCCCAATCACCATGGCGACTTGATACTCGGGTGGGTATTGCATAGCAATGATTAGCATAGCACGACTGAAGGTCTCCCCTAGTACGGAACACGTTTTGATAATCGATTGCTCATACGGCGTGAAAGAGTCGAAAAGATCCATCGAGATGTCTTTCAGTGTCAGTTCTTGTCCAATGTACTTGTAGCGATTGGAAAACTCGAGGATCGAAATGATATCCGAAGTTTCGCTTATTTCTAAGGGGAAAACAAATTTTTCTCGATTCATTTCGGATTTGTTGATTAGCTTGAGGACCAGGGATCCATTATTAATCAATCTCAGAATGGAGCTCTGGATATATCCCGGCCGTCCCTCACAGGACGCCGAAAGCAGGTATACCAACTGATGAGGAATACCAGCTGCGTCAATCATCATGCAGACTAGGGGTGCAACGTACTTTGAAGAAATCGGCTTCAATTCGACCATTTTGAGGTGTGCCAATCCCTGGATCTGTTCCAGTGCGGGGATATCTTCATTTTCGCATAAAGTCGTGAGGAACAGTTTAATCGAACGCTCGTGCATTACAATATCGAGAATCTCCCAACTTTGATGGTCGATGTACTCGAAATTATCAATGAAAATAATCGTGCTCTGCTCATAATTGCAATCAATTATCTTTCGAAATGTGTTCAGAATGTTATACTTAAACAAGGCTACATCTTCCGTTGGGAACTGTAGCTCCTCCCTGAGATTGTAGAGGGATCTTGGCAAAAAGCTTAACACGCTATTGTCCCGGTCAATGCGGCCCAGTTTATCGTAAAGCTTATCATAGAGCTTATTTATAGAAAAATAGGGCACCATTGAGGAGGTGTTCAATTCAATGCTAACAACTGTATGACAATCATCGACCTCATTTAAAGCCGTTATGGTTTGCAGCAAAACCGCTGTTTTGCCAATCTTCTTCGGACCATAGAAGCAAATGCCACTATATTTGCCCTCAGTATTTTGGTTATTGTAGATGACCTCGCGCATCAGATTGTACTCTCTGGATCTGCCCAGAATCTTATAAGGTTGCGATGCTTTGATATTGCGGTCATTTGAGTCCTCATTGTACTCGTATATGAATCCTGTATCTTCGATTCCCTTCAAGTGAATTGCTGGCTGCAGTTGGAAGTAGAATGAAGACAGTTTGGAATCTTTAAATGTTTTATAGTCGCAAGTGATTTTCGAAGGAAAGCCGCACATCATTCGGGCTGCTTTGTTGACCTCGGTTCCGATGACTGTAAATTCCTTGCGGAAAGGGTGGCCAACTACCCCACAGTACACCAATCCTTGAGTGATTGCAATGGAACAGGAAGTGACGTTCTTCACATTGTTTGATATCATATTGCGAATTCGATATGCCGACCGTAGGGCATGCTGACTTTCCATTTCGTGGCGTATTCCAGCAAGGCCGAACAGAACGAGGATCATGCAATCTTTGTCAAAGAGGGATACCTTGTTGACAAAGCCTAGTTCGGCGGAAATGATCTCGCTGACGATTTTGAATGACTCATGGCTTAGTTTGATGAGATCCAGAACGTTGTAGGATATGGGCACAATATTAATGAATTGAATGGTAATCTCGCGCATTTCAGTGAGATACTCGACGGGCTCGTTTTCGTCCACCTGATCCTGCACGGGTTTGATGACATACGGACGAAGATCATCTGAGACGAAATGTTTGGCTGCCTCCTTGATTTGTTGGCGAACTGGCAAATTCTTGAGAAATGTCTCCATAATTAGCGTCATCCTATAGTTTGAGGCAAAATTCTGTTTGCTATGCATACTCCTTCGATGTTCCAAATGTTGGGACACGACCTCCAGAACTTTGAGAGCCTTCTTCTCGTCGAGTACGCGCTTGCCCTCCTCGTGCTTCTTGTAGATCGTTGCCCAGATTTTCGTGTTGCCTCCTTCGGCAGGTGTGACCTCGTAGCGATCATGCAGCATGTGCGACCATGCTGCTGGGGAAATGACCACATCCCCACTCTGGCTAACATGCTCTGCATTCTTCGCATCGTAAACAGCGTCGCCCACTATGACGTAGCCTTTGGTCGTCTCAGTGCCGATGATCGCAAATGACACGTTCCCACAAGAGATCGCCAGCTTCACTTTCAACTGAACGTTGACCTCGGTTTCGAAGATGCCCAGGTTCTTCTGAATGATCAGCGCACAGACGACAACGCCGTGTAAGACGTCGTACACGCACTCCCCTTGTTTTACCTTCCACAATGCCAAAAAGGCATCCCCCGAGAATTTTAAGATATCACCTTGAAAGAAATGAATAACTTCCACAATAGCGCCAATGTACGCGTTTAGGGTGGCTGTTAGGTGATATATGCCACCCTTTCCCGTTTTGTTGTACTTTTCTGTTAGCGGTGTGAATCCGGACACATCGGCGAAAAGTAAGACACCAACAAAAGTACGCGTCTTTTCATCGAAATTGAACATTTCGTTGGGAAGGAATGTGGCAAGAACTTCCACTTGCCGCCTCATTTGCAAGGCTTCTAATTGCCGCATACGGGAATGTTCACTCATGTGAGTGGTGTCCAAACTTTTGGAAATGTCTAATGCTGACCGTCCAGCCATTATTAATTCCTTGTAAAATATTTGCAAAACTCGATGCGAAATAAATACCAGTGATTCATAATTTCGCTGACATAAATGTCGTTTGTTTGAAAACGTCACACAGACCACTTACCTGTTCGATGATCCTCCGAATACCTTCAGTAGGCGCATCCTTGTACTGAGATGGATATTCCGACAACAATTTGTGGACAATTATTTCGCCATCCGGACAACGAGCGAAAATATCAGTGAATGTGCCACCACGGTCAATGGCAAATTGGTATTTGCCTGAGAGTTTCTGTAACATTCGGTTAAATTTGTAAAAAATGGGTGAATGCCAGTTTTGGAATTTAGTCAATTCAATCGTCTGATTGCAGAAAGTGCAGAAACTTTACCCTGCAGCTGCATTTTACTCAAAACTACTATTCCTCTTACGCTCACCCTGGCATTTCCATGGCCTTTCGAGGCCAACAGAAGAAAGGCCTTCAGGAGCATTATTAGTGTCAGAATTTGTTTATTTAATTATGAAAATTAGAGAATTGTCAGTATACATAATGACAGATGGATATTTGGCAAAATTATTTTTAATCTTAACATAATATGGTTTCAAACTATTTGAAACTGAATAGTTTTTGTTGGAAATGCGTTCATAGTTGTTGATTTTCAGTACATCCTATATATATGAGGTGACTATTGGGATACTGGGAATAGAAATAAAATGTTAGCTGTGCCTGATCTAATAAAATATTCCTATAATTTTGAAAAAAAATCAATTTGACCAGTGTTTCTCGCAAAATCTAGAAAACTTATTATTTACATACATTTATCACATTTATAGCAATCTCTGTTATGGAATTTCAAGAATAATACGCGGGGGAATAATTATATATCCTAGCAGGATAGAGTTTTGTAAGATCTGGAACCAATTATTCATTTACAAACAATTCCTTGTAGAAGTTTCAGGGCACAAATTTGTATTTCTTATCGAAGAACCGAAAATGACACTTATAATATGCTAAATATAGCAATTCTATTGTTTTTTTTTGAAAAGTTCCGTGAGCATTCAATTCTAATCAGTTTAATTCAATTAATTTGAAATAATTGCGTATTTGTGTAAAGAGAACGCAAAAAACGAAATGAGTTCCATGCATTACTACAATTACATAAAATGCTATGTATAGTCAAGGTTGCAGTAGTAATCAGAAAATTGCCGTGCTAAATTGCACCTGAGTGATATTATACAAGAAGGAATTACCGGGACATTGAATGCCTTTCTGTATTGATTTCCACCACTTCCTTCATCGTCTTACTTGTCCCCTGGTTTAAGTATAACATTCCAACATATGCCACATAATCTGCAAGTCTTAAATGCACATTTTACAGAAATAGACCTACCTTGTCCATATTATATTCTCGTTGCTTCAATTTGCGCTTAACCAGTGATTTAATATCCTACAGCTAGTCTATGCGGTAACAATTCAGTTTACGAAAAATTAGCATTGTTTACTTAGATGGATTAGTTTCTAGTAACAGTTGAGGTCGCACATGAAATTAATCTGTAACCTGTTAGAACGCAATTGTTCAAGTGAGGACTTTCAACGCTAAACGAGCAGTAAATGCAGCTGAAAATAATGCTGTTGCTACTCTAAACTATCGTCATTGTATCAATGGTAAACAATTACTTAATTATTACTAAGAACTTTGTATGCTTGGACTTTATATATGTTAGATGAGCTATTTGTTACGTGTTCTAATTGCGCATAAATTGAAGCCCATGTGTACAATCACCCAGAACTATTTGATAATTATTTAATAATAGATTAATCATTTCGCATTTTAGATATGCTGGCATCGTATTAATCTCATGCATAGAGTTCAAAATTCTCCTTAGATTAGAAGCAAAGCTAATTTTCTTATTAGATTACTTGAATCCTATAAGAACATATCAAGTATTATTCAGGATTTACTAATTGAAAAGTAATTTTGAAAATATTATCACTATGCTAAACTAAGATCATGAACACACCCGAAATAATTATTTATTTGTTATCTATCTAAAAATAGATTTCGAATGTGTCTGATTGAAACTCAATAATTACCGTTACATTAGTTTTAAAGTCATGAATAGAAGAATGAGAGAATAGAAATTTTGATGAAATATTTATGTTAATAGATTGTTAATCTCTCTTTCTATTATAATTATTATTAAATATTTTGTACAAATTTTCAATCGCTAATTAAAGTACTTTGTAAACATTCATTCAAGTTCATACATTTTCTCTTAGACTTGAAGTGAATGCCAATTGATGATAATACAGTTTTATCAATTGTTATTTCATTAATTGGCATTAAAATTTAATTTGATTGATAAGTGAAATCGCTGGTAGTGCCATCTATACTTCGAAGCAGGAATTTCTGTTTATTGATAATTTATAGCTAGAACTAGGATTTTGCAATAGTTCTACATTTAATGAGTATAGCAATAGTTTGTAGATTTATGTATATTAAATAACATTTGAATACAATCCAATATTAGGTACAAAATATCGAACACTTTGAATTGTTTGTCAACGTTGGGATTTGATAAAATTAATCAATCCATTAGTAGAACAATCATGTGAAGAGATGCATTCAGCAGTAGCGAGTTCCGGTTCAATTTCTTTCGCCAATTGCTTTCCCAACTCAACACCCCATTGGTCATACGAATTGATGTCCCAAATAATTCCTTGCACAAATATTTTATGTTCATACAGTGCTAGAAAATAAATGGTTATTGAAGACTCAATAAGACTGGCATTATATTCAAATGCTTACTTATCAAAGCACCCAGCATAAATGGGGTGATTTTTGTAACAACAATACTGTTGGTTGGCCGGTTTCCTTTGAACACCTTATGCGGCAAAATGCAGTTAATTTCCGATTCTGATATTCCACTCTTTACAAGCTCAGCACGTACTTGTTCGCTGGTTTTGCCTTTCATTAAGGCTTCGGTCTGTGCGAGAAAGTTGGCGAGCAAAATCTCGTGATGTGCACCATCACTGATGGGATTATGTGTCTTTACTGGAACAATGAAATCTGCAGGGATAAGACGCGTGCCTTGGTGGAGTAACTGATAGAATGCATGTTGGCCATTGGTTCCTGGTTCTCCCCATACAATAGGCCCAGTTTTCCACTGGACTTCCTCGCCACTTCTGGTGCGATATTTTCCATTGCTTTCCATGTCCCCTTGTTGAAAGTAGGCGGCAAAGCGGTGCATGTATTGGTCATAAGGCAGTAATGCGTGAGTTTCACATCCAAAAAAGTTGATGTACCAAATTCCCAAAAGTGCAAGAATCACAGGAGCCTAAAATCGAATAATTGCAATCTCATTTCGTTCTCCAAATACTGGACCAGGGACAGCCAACCCAAATGAACTCGCGGGTCAAAAGCCTGGTCTCGGGTTGGCCGTACCTATCTTAGAGAATTACGTTTTGTTCAAATGGAGCTGATCGGAAATGGTTATCCATCCAATGAGCACCTTCCAATAACTTTTGAAAATTAGCGAAACCAATTGCCAAGGAGATGCTCAACCCAATTGCACTCCATAAGGAGTAACGCCCTCCAACCCAGTCCCAGAATGCAAACATGTGCTCTCTTGAAATGCCAAATTCAATCACTTTCTGCTCATTTGTAGACAAAGCAACGAAATGTTTCGCAACTGAAGATTCGTCTTTGTAGTGGCTCACCAGCCACTTCTTAGCAGATGTTGCATTGGTCATTGTTTCTTGAGTGGTGAATGTCTTCGATGCGACAATGAACAAGGTGGTTGCTGGATTTACTTTCTTCAGAACTTCTGCCAAATGCGTGCCATCGATATTTGATACAAAATGCAAATGCAAATGAGTCTTGTAGGCTTTCAAGGCTTCTGTAACCATCAGTGGTCCTAAATCTGATCCGCCAATACCGATATTAACAACATCGGTTATCTCTTTTCCGGAATGTCTGAAATGAGAGAGCAGTTTGTTACGAAAACACCTGGATTCGGAATAATCCGCACCCTTTCCATGCTCCAGTCAATACGTCTTTTGTAAAGCTTTCCATGTGAAGCAATTCTTGCTTAACTTTAAGACTAACATCATCCCCGTCAACCATAATCGGAACATTGCTGAAGTCTCTCAAGGCAGTGTGGAGGACAGCTCGCTTTTCAGTGAAGTTGATTTTCTCTCCTTTGAACATGTTCTCTCGCATTTCTGCCACTTTACGTGACTTGGCCACTTGGAATAATCCTTGCATAACTTCTTTATTGACTCTGTTTTTGGAATAGTCCAATAGGATCGAGCCATCATTTGGAGTATTTAAATTTAAGCTAAAATTGTTCAACAAAGTGATCAAATTTATCAATCACATACTTCTGGATTATTCTTTTGCTTGTTTGAGCGTGAGGATGTTACTCAGCGGTACATATTAAGACAAATAAAAGGCATCATTTAGCAAGGGATCAAACACTCTCGCAATGTATTTAACAAATTTCTAACCTGAATTTATTGAAACGATCCTTATCGCAAGCAAATAAATTGCTCATGACCAAATCCTTGCCAACCTTTTGATATAAGCTCTCCAAATCCTTCCAAGCTCTATCATGCAACAAGTTTGAAGACATTTTCACTGCTATCAGCGATAAGCGATGAACTAAACTCAAACAGTTCATGTAAATCTGTAAGGTTTTATTTATCCTATTGGACAAGTTGTAGTAGTGGAAATTGTCAATAAATTGATATTTCAAACTTACATTCTATTCAGACAAATGTTACTTAACTTAATATCTATTTTGTTATCTAATTAAAAATAGATTTTGCATTATATTCGTTTTTATATCGTTTATGGTACAATAGCTAATCTAATCTATAATATAAAAATGTAGAAAATTTCATGATGTCATGATGCGGTGAATTCTAAGAATTGTTACTAAGGACATTCGTATTGAGAACGAAAAGCAAATCTATTCATTGT
>JAOEHK010021027.1:7565-27526 GCA_025447835.1 Labidoglobus nevermanni | reverse complement strand
GTGTTATGTCTATGCTATCATTATTTTAACAATTGTTCGCTGTCTCATCGGTGTTTCCATTTCATGTTTAATATAATATAATAATATGTACAATATGTAATATAATATGTACAATGGTTATAATATAATGGCGCATGCTGTTTTTATGAACAATAAACAATAAACAATAAAACGTAATTACTTCATTGAATTCTATATCTACGCCCCCTATCCTACCACCGCTCGATAGCCTTTTCGTGTTTTTACAACATGTGAGGTTGCAGACCCAACAATGGATAAACTACTACCCCCTGCCGAGGATTGAACCCAACATTTTCGGTATCGCAACTCGGTCACTTGCCCACTCGGCTATCGAGCAGTTATTTATTCGAGCTCTGAGATCAATCATGAATGATGCAATGTGATTACTTCATTGAATTTTATGGACTTTTGCTTCAATAAGCGCTGATATAAGACGTGTATTATGCTAACTTATAAATCGCGCATCAAATTATCGGTAATTGATGAGGAATTATTCTCGGGCGTGCTCACTCATTGTAATCGTTAACTGATATCTATAATTAGCAACAAGTATTGATTAAGCGAATGTTTTGATGGATTTTAAAGCGTTATTGGCAAATCTGCGTGGAATTAAGAAGCAAAACAAAATGATGGCTTCCAATTGACTGAAATGATCGAATTCATGAAGGCTTTGACAACAATCACTTTCATCATTTTACGAACATTGCAAAATCATCAGCGTGAATCGAGGTGAAGTATGACTTCGCTTGAACGATTTTACTTATGCGCCATTTTCGAAAGAAAATTCTGTTGACAATGCAAACTTTTGAAGACTTGAACAAATCCGGAATAACTAACTGGCCATAATTTTCGAAATAGAATTGCAATACTTACAAGAGCGTCAGGTGCTAACCGGTTCATAAAATCAGCGGCGATTTTCCACTTGTGGACCGTAAACCAAGCAGTGCCGGTGTAGATGTCTCCAGCGAAGAGGAAGAGGGTTGCAGGCGCATCGGAGTGCATCAAAGATGCGTTTCTATGCATTCGCAAAATGTGTGCGACGCGAGCAAATCCTCCGTAGCAGTGTCCGGGCGTATTGCAGACCCCAGAATTCTGGGAAGTCTCATCAAATCTGCCGTGCATGTCATTTGCATGCAGGATGGTCAAATCCAAATCTGCGTGCACGAAACACAGGGCGATTTGCAGAATTCCAGCAACGAGTAAAGTATGCGACATTATGGCGCGTTTTTCGCGTCGTTCGCATGCGTTCCTATTTTTACGTGGAAGTTTCGCGATCAGCTTACTAGCAGATAGAAAGTGCAAAGTGAAGTGAATATGCTAGCGAGTGATAGCAGACTGATCGTCAGAATTGTCGAAACGCGTTGGACGACGTTAAAGTCCCGCAGCAAGCGAAAAACCGCAACTTAAGTCAGTTTGCACTCCGGCTTACGATTCTGTAATAGCTTTAAGCGCAACAAGCAGAAAAGCAATAGGATTACATCGCTAAAGGCCGAAACAGGATCGCCTTATTTACATGTTTTCCAAACACTGACATCCGTCTGTTGTTTTCGTTTATTGCAACGTATTTATTTAGTTCAATGCCGCTTTTCCTCGGAAAGACAGACGACAACAGAAATTTGAATGCTTCCCATTAGTATTGAATTTACTCGCTGGAATTTACTGTAAAGGTATAAATAGTGCAGCAATAAATAGTCGGTTATTAAGAGCTTTGAGTGAGAAACCCATGAAAATAGAATAATGTAGGCAAATTTGTTTCTAGACAAATGTCCAAGATTCCATAGATTCGGAACGTTTTCATCAAATTAACTGGTTTTCCCGATTTGTTGCTTTTCGCCGAAGGGTGAGCATGAACTAGTCGAATGCACAATTAATAATTGCTACTTTGTTGTTGTTATTGCGAATTGCATACGCATTAGCGGTAGTTGAAAGACAGCAATTTGTTCATTCCGCTGGAATTAATGATGGTGATAGCCATATCTTTACGCACTTGCATTGCAGCTTCAATAATTATTATGACATCATTGGAAGCTATTATTTTCACGAGGCCACATAGCATGTGACGAATGCCTTTATCAGTATTCATATATGTTGAGAACAGTGACGCGCAGTACATAAATTGTTTCCCGCCAAAATGCTGCAGAATATTCGTTGGTTAATTGAATGGTATTTTTGCTTGAAGCGAAAATTCATTCGTCTGAAATCACGTTGTTGTCATGCATCTTCAATATTTTGATTGTTTCGCGAAATTCAATGCAATCAGTAAGAATGACAGCCTATTATGTTATGTAAACTAACATTTTCAAATTCGCATAACAAATTAAATATAATAAATGGTTCACTACGTAACCTGCTTGTGTTTTTCATTTGTTGCTATGCCACTCGTTAATCTATGCATGTTTAGCAACATTCATAAACTGTATAAACATTCAGGAAATAAAGTAATTCAAAGGCACTTGTAAATGTAATTGCCTTCCGAATACTCCCAAAAATAGATATTACTGTACAGCAGTAAGTAAACATTTACTGTCTAGAATAGCAACTCCCTTCCCCGGTTGGACGCATACCCCTGGGAGTACTCAATCAGTACTTATGTCATTCGGTAGTAAAGTGTAAGTTTTAAAGCAAAACATTTCCGATATAAGAGGGTACTAGATTGGAGAAATAACAAGGCACGGGAATGAAAGAACATCCTAGGTCAACTTTCCGATGTACATTTAACACGATTTGTAATCGTTAACATTTAGAGTATCAGTCTCTTCATTCGAACGTACATCCTAGTAATGTTGAAAGAAATGAAGTTGAAAGTTTTCACATATGATTTTATTAATAGTTGCAAATTGAAAATGAAGGAAGTTGGAATTTGGATCAACTGAAGATTTTATTTTTCTGCGAAATGTTGAGGTTCACTCCAAAAACGTAGTTCGGAAGAAGCACTCCTTGATGCACTCTTGCACAGAAGCCAGATTCTTGCAAGGTTTGAACGCTTCCAAAGTGTTCGCCTTTCCGATAAGAAGGTCCAACATTCGAAGCACATCCTCACGACTCCCATTGCGGATGGTGTCGATTTCTTCAAATGACACATTCGGCTGTCCCTCAATCAGCGGAAGGTGGTCGTACAAGGGCCAGTTATTCACACACGCCTCGCACCAGCAGTCAAAGAAGTACTGACACTTGAGTTGCGACTGCCGATCTGCCTTCTTGTGGATAGCGTAATGCTGCCTGCAATGAAACGCAGTAAATAGAGCTGGAACTCGTATAACTTAGAACAGGCACGGTCAACCCGAGGCCCACGTGCAACGAACAAGGACGGGGAATACCCGAGGTTCGTGCATCAGTTACAATAAGCATCTATGGCAGGGCTCGCGAACCAGCGGCTCGTGAACCACATGTGGCTCTTTTAGCCGTATGGTGTGGCTCTCTGAAAATTCGTGGTAATGTCGGTTTATCTTATACCAGGCGCTTCTAAGTGCCGCAATGTATCGCGCACCTCACCCTCGACCGACCCGAAAATTTCATGAAAATCTAAGCGACTGTCGTAAACCGCAGATAGTTTGATAGTGGAGGCTCTTCCGTACATTTAGTGTGGCTCTTTTCAGCTCTGGCTCTTTTAATGGCCATTTGGCTCTTCCCCGCTAAAAGGTTGGGGAGCCCTGATCTATGGGATATCAGAAAATTCCCCGCTTCATCTCTAGGTAAACCTGGTCACTTTGTGCAAAATGATTCGCCGGATTAGGTTGGTCCTTTCTGGGCCAAGGCACAATGGACAAGACGGGAATACCCGAAGTCCGTTCGTAAATGTGCGGCCCACGGGATCAGAATGCATTTCCAAAGTGGTCCTCTCAAAGGGAGAATTGAGAAAGGTAACGGGCCTGCTGACAGGACACTATCCCTTCAATTACCATTTGTTTAATCTGGGGATAGTGGACTTGTCTACCTGTAGAGGATATGGAAGGTTATGGAAGAGGAAATTTTTGACAGCCTCCGAAGCTCCTGGCTTTCCTCGAGAAAATTTCAGAGATCCCTTTTTGCTTTTTAACATGGGTTATAGTATAATAGGCCTTTTAGGCCACAGTGCTTGGGGGAACTACTCCCTTTGGCCTAGCACACTAAAAAAAAGTGGTCCGCCATTTGAGTTTGCCGTCCCGGGCTAAGAATAATGCGTACGAAAACGCACCCGTAATTATCATAGAGCTGTTGCCCTTTTCTGATGCGACTGAGGGCGCGCAAGACGATGATGTTTCCGTAGTTTTGTCGGACGACGTTCGGCGAGCATGAATGATTGATGAGGGAGAGGAAAGAGTAGGCGCCTCCTCCGACCTCTATAGATGCTTCCTGCACACCCGCGGCCATCGGCTTCTCCGTCAATTCGTGGAAATTCGACGGTCCCGACTGCATATGTTGCAGCAGCAGTCCTTTGAACGCATCTGCCTTATCGTTGTCTTCTTCGTCGTACTCGTTGATGAGCAGCGACGTGTTTTTCCGCACCACCTCAAAGAGGATGGCTGCGTTGATGGACCGCTTGAACAGGTCACTGTTCGAGCGCAAATGCGTGTTCGTACACAGCCGATGGACCTCAGCGTAGCGCGCCTCTTCGTAGTGGTCATCTTCACCATCCGGACCGTATGCAATGTCTCGGTACTCGTTGGAGGCCATCAGGGCAACCCGGAGCGTGGCCAGCGTGAGCACGGTGTAGTCTAACGTGAGGAGCGCGGCCGTTATCGGGCATTCGTACTGATGGAAGATGGTCCACGCAAGAGCTTTGCATTCGTCCGAGCAGAAGTACGCAAATGGGCATCGGTCGCATGGGATGAGATTGTAGCACAATTGCAGGCACTGGTGGCAGTGAGTGGTTGCGATATCATTCTTCTGCAGCACGACGGACGCGTACGGCCTCTCCACGGCGAGGACATCCCCAATTTCAATGTCTTTGACCGCCATCACGAAGCGGCCATTGTGCGCCGAAATGCTGATGACGACCGCATTGCTAGCGCATGTGATATGCTCATTCTGGCCGTGGCTGAGCTTTGGCATTTTGGATTTGTACATCGCCAGTCTTTGCTTTATCAGCATTTCGCTCGGCGGCGGGTGCAACCCTTCCGCCACCCCATCGCACCAGTCGCGGTGCGCTTGCGCGCGCTTCGCGTCAGCGTCAGCCGCGCCGTGTTTTCCCGCCTTTTTCAGCGCGTCGCTGCGCTCCTGCAGGATGATCGCCTCATCGGCGGCCATCGTGGCGTTGCCTAGGGCAGTGGTGTATGCGATCACCTTTTCCAGCCAACTTTCCGCCGCCCGCGCCTCATCCAAATAGCGCTGCATTTCCTCTGCGCTCTTGCTGATGTTTCGCTGCATGTTATCGAACCGATTGAGATCGAACTGCTGGAGGAGTTCGCGCGCGAATTGGACGCGCTCTCTGTTGTCCGGTAACCGTTGGAATTGGTTGGAAACGCTCGAGACGCGCATCGTCTCGTTCAGATGGCGGCAGAGGTCAATGTAGATTTGCGACGCCGACATCATGCTTATTATCTGCGTCGGGTGATAAGAAGACGGCGCGACGGCGGGCACCCACCACATGAATCGATTCCGCGTGAGGGACGCAAGTACTGCGGCCAGGAGCGAGGTGCCGGCGTGCCAAACCTTTAGTCCGCACTTCCACACCGCTTGCGAACCAAGTACTTGCTGCACGTGATTGCAGGTGCACGCAATTAAGTCCCGTGCAATGTCGCGCTTTGCAACGCCGTTCCTCGTTATGAATCTGGGCGCCGAAATGGTCTTCGTTGTCGCACAAAGGTTGCAAGCGCAAGGCGTCGATCACGAGCGTTCGGCACTGGGTATGAGACTACAAATAGAAACCCACATTCAACTCATGCTCATCACCAATGTTTATATTTGTCGCAATCTAAAATTATTTAAACCTATACCGGAGAGTCAGTTGCTATCGTCCTGCAATCCTGCGCCAATCCTCGAATATCAGATGTTTACTCGCTTTATTCGCACTATCTCCTTACGTGATATCTTCTTGATGTAAAACGATTGTAAATAGATATGTGTATACTGAAACGAAATGTGAATCACTATTTGTGCTAAATACCTTATTGTGACTTATTGCGTTATGTTTTTGTTCACAGCAAATGAAGTCACTTGATTTACTCTCTTGCCAATTGGTTTTTTTTTTCTTTTTTTCAATAAAGGCCCATTTCGCCCATTTATTTGCGTATTTTCTATTCTGCATTGCATCTTTCTACGTTTCGTTCCTGAGTTTTACATGTTGCGCTTTCAGATTTGCCCATCGGTTTGTTTGTAGTGCCTCTTTATATGAATATCTTATTTTGCAATCAATATATCGGAATGATTAGCATAGAACATGTGTCTAATCACTCGCTTTCAGTACGCAGTTGAATTCTTTATGAAATACGTAACTTATTAACCATTTGTTGTTTTGTTAACTCAACTCGTATATAATTGGCAAACAATTTTCAAACCGCTTATCACCTATAAGGAATTCCATTTTGCATTCAATTACACGGCGATAACTTCAACTTTTATGGACTTTGGAGTTTGATGTCACATCTAAATTAGCTTTCTGTTTATACACCCCAAGAATGCAAACAATTCAATGTTGCGGATCCGGTTACTGTTTGAAGATATCACCTGCTTACGAAAACAATTTGGAATTCGCAATCACTGTGTGCACTTAGGATTCGTGGAAAATGCTTGTTGTTACCGACTCCCTTATCCCAGCAAACAAATCGATACTAAGCTATCATTCGTAGGCACTAATACAATAACGTAATTAAAGTGTTGGATGAAATTATATCCGTCCTGATATCGCAACAATTCATCAACGAAATCAACCGGCCGCAAACTGCAATTTCGCAGCAATCGCTAAAGGAATTGATTGATGGTGTCGCCCAATCTTCGCTGATGCGACTGGATTCGAAGTCGATGGATAAGCTATGGGATCTAATCACCATGGTGTTCAAATGGCAGATGAGCCTCGTCGACGACATGTTCAAACTAACCCAAAGGCACTTTTACGAAATGGAGCACTTCGTCATCAACGAGGCGACCCAGCTGCAATTGCACAAGGTGCAGAATCAGTTCGATAAGTACGCGAAGAGCCTCAGCGAGACTGAATCTATCGAACTGCATCATGCCATCTCCTTGTGGCTGCGAGATTTCCACGTGCGCGTCTCGCTTCTGGTGCGAATTGGTCTCCAGGATAACCAGGGAGCATTCGTGGTAGCGAACCTGAGTCCCTTCGCCCAAGACATGCTGCGCAATCTGGGCGAGAACATCTACAACATTTCGCAAGACTCATATTCCCAACCGGACAACTCCAAGGACGAGGCGCACAAACGGAAAAGTCCTGGCAGCGGCGAGCATGGCCATAATGATGAGAATTGCAATGAGGTACGGGAATTGGACATGCTTGCCGATCAACTTAAAGGGTCCACTAACGGGCCGAATAGTTCAATCCGCAATGTTCTCATGTTATCGATCAATCAAAGGGATAATCATGCTAAACATCATTTCGATAATATTTCCGCTACTAGGACGCAGAGTGGGCCGAACAATAACAACGTGGGGCAGTTGACGAACTTTTTTGAAGACTTGCAACTTACTAGAGGGGTGAATGAAAATGAGAACGACGACTATAATTTGCGAAATGACTTGATTAACATGATCGAAAACGGAGATGAGTAAACGCGCTATATTCTCTCTGATTTTCACTTTTACATGCAACTAACACTTGATTTAACATACTGATACAGATCAACAGTGTTCGCTAATTCATTAGAATATATGTCAGTGGCGTAGCGTGGTTGTCTGCTATCCAGTGTAGAGGAAAATTTTACCGTCCCCCATATAAGTTATTCCCATGCAAAATTTGCGCCTAAAAAGTTACCTCTATTACTACTTATGTAGCATAATCATTTCTGATTAAAGCATATGTAATTTAATGCAGAGGAGATGATAATATTTCAAAAACATTTATTAAGGCAATTTAACCCTTTAGAAATATGAGCGAATCATCTACTCAATCAACAGGAACAAATGAATAAATATTAGTTTGCTTATTCATCAACTAGCTAGAATCTAGGCATTTCATATTAATTGAATTCAATTAATTTAATATCAATATCAATGTGTAATTATTATACATATTCACTTAGGCTAAATAAATTGATCCCCGCAAAATAATTGTTAACAAATTTCAAATGCGTGATATTTATATTCAAATGAAATTCGACAAATTGAAATAGTATGGAAAATGACTACTGGTTAATTCATACATAACTGAAATTGAAATAATACTTCTTATGATTATATGCGCAATCGATAATGGCCACCTTTTGACTTTGAAACACAATTTCTATTCTGAATTTATTGATTTATGTTAAAGCTGGTAATACACATCCGCTTTCATGTTCAAAAAGTTCCCAATCGATTGAAGTTGCAAGTGCAGTTGTAAAATACTTTAGTTCTCGTTAAATTTCAAAAATATGATAATCTATATATAACATTGTAATCTTATATTACTAATAGTTAAATATTAGACTTAAATAATTACGCCCTCTTTCCAATATTCAAATCACATTCGAGACAATGATTTAATATCAAGTAAATCGAATGAAATTTGATATATTACGAAAGAGAAAGTCTTTTATCAGTATTATTTTGTACATTTATTCATAACGTATTTGTGATTGTGACACGTAATTTATTGATTTATGTTAAAGCATAAAATACGCATTCGCTTTCATTTTTCTCATCTTCAATAAGTTATCAATCCATTGAAGCTACAAGTAACGTTGCAAAATAGTTGTTTTCTTGAAATTTTACATATGGTAAACTAAGAAGTAAAAATTAATTACTATATTGCCAATTAATTCATAATGTATATCAAATAATAATGATTTATAGTTGTATGAGGAACTTATTAACATTATAATGGAAGTGAATATTAGGATAAATAAGACTGTTCCTAATGAACAAATTGATTTTGTAAACATATTCGTTTGATTATGGAGTAAATGTTTCTTCGAATAAATAGAACTATTGGATTGCCTTTGAATGAACGCCACAATGTGGCGCAACGAGTTCGGAACGCTCAGTGGAGCTGACATTCCATGTCGTTACGAGAACGACCTGGTTACGAAGTCGATGTGTGTCTAACCTCTCGACGGTCTAATTCAACCGAGACGTCGAAATGCGTCTTATACGCAGTGCAAGGGTCCTCTTCACCCACCTACGTACCATGGGCACGCAGGGCACAGGAGGGACGCGGCTGGTGTATGAGGAATATGGTGACCCGATGAAAGTAGTAAGGAAATGCTCCGCGAGGGTACCTGACGTGCGTGATACTCAACTTCTGGTCCGCATGATAGCGGCCCCCGTGAACCCGGCTGATTTCAACACCATTCAAGGCAAGTACCCTTCAAAACCTCAGCTGCCAGCAACGCCGGGAAACGAAGGTGTTGGCGAAATCATCTCAATGGGTGACCAGGTCACCAAGTTCTCCGTTGGTGATCGCGTAGTTCCTCTCACTAGCATGATGGGCACATGGCAATCGCACACAATTCTCGAAGAAAGCGATGCCCTCAAGGTTCCCAAGCACTTAGGTATTGCGGAAGCGAGCACCCTGACTGTCAACCCTTGCACTGCGTATAGAATGCTAAAGGACTTTGCCCAATTAAAGGCCGGAGACGTTGTCATACAAAATGGAGCGAATTCCGCTTGTGGCCAGAATGTGATTCAGTTATGTTCAGCGTGGGGCTATCATTCCATCAATGTCGTTCGAGACAGACCGAATATCTGTGAGCTCAAATCCTACCTGCAACAGCTAGGTGCCACTGAAGTCCTGACCGAGGAGGAGCTCCGGACGACGAAGTTGTTCAAGGAGAAATACGCGCGCCCAAAACTGGCTCTCAACTGCGTTGGCGGGAAAAGCGCCACTGAGCTAATGCGCCCATTGGACAATGGTGGGACGATTGTCACGTATGGGGGAATGTCTAGGGAACCGCTTACTGTCGGCACAGCAATGCTCATCTTTAAGAACATTCAAGTCAGGGGATTCTGGGCCACCCAATGGGCGAAGCAGAACGCAGACACACCCGAACGATGGGAGATGTTTGAGGAGCTTATTGATTTGGTGCTGCAGAAGAAACTCCAAGCCCCTGTTCACAAATTCATCTCGATCGACAACTACAAAGAAGCATTACAGAACACGCTCACTGTTACAGGAATGACGGGCCGGAAGTACATCCTCACATTTGATGAATCATTCTGAAGACTGCAATCCGGAGTCTGCGGACCTCCACTCTCAAAATTCAAAAGCAAATGTAATTCCAATGAATAGAAATGCATTATTTTTGTAAACTCGAATAAATACGAAAGCCAATTTCAATGGGAGATTTCCTTATGATGATTAAAAGAATAATTAATTCTACGAATAAATATTATGATCAACCATCAGATGAGTCCTCGAGAAATGACACCCATGTGCAAAAAATAGTCCCAAGATAGCGTGATGAAAACATTTTGTAGTATTTTATTAATTACAATACTGATTTATAACTTGCATCTTTATACCCTGCGAGTTATTTATTGGTCTCCTTCTACTGGGCACTCCAATTGTGCCATTGGCTGGGGCATGAGAAGTACAAGCGATACTAATGCGGAATCAATATCGGGGGATCTGTTTCTGTGAACTCTCAATATCCAGCATATTATTGCAAACAATGCAATAATTAACAACTTCATGCCACCAATACACGGACGATGGGCTCGCCAAAGGTGAGTTCCTACCAGTCTTCGAGTTGATTAAAGTCCGCGTTACATTTAATCAGTTTCCAAGTTGGTAACAAGTCGTTTTAATAATGAGTTGCGCTGCATGCTCTATTCATTTATATACGAAGACTCCTTACGTGATAACCCACTCGAAAAGCACCCCAGCCCCCAAAAATGGGGCCCTACCCAATCTAAAACCATTAAACGCTGGCATTTTAACGAAACCATTGAGTGGAACAATTATCATCGTAGGAGTATTTGTTTCGCCGTCTTTAGACGTGTTTGTTTCTTTCCACGAAGGAAATGAGTTTCTTTACGACTAGGTATAATAGTAATTTATTTCTGGCTTGCGTTTCAGTACTCTGCCTTTTTTTGCTACGTTTCTATGGATGATTAAAATCATGTAAATGATTAAATGGCCTACAAGTGAACACTTGTGGTAGCCACATACTTCGATGAATACTGATTAAAATTGAAAACGAAATAAATTCCACAACGCCCTGCTCTATTTGCGCCTGTATCGGAACATGGAATAAAGGACGTTTTCTTCTTGTTTCCATTCCTACATATTCGCCGATCTTTCAACGTTCCACTTTCCACTTGTCAAATGTCCGTAGCTATAATTAATGTAGAATAGCAGCGTAAGTGATTGTAAAAAGAGTAAAATTTCAATTTGAGGAGGCTGCATTGCAATGCAGATAAGCTAAAAAGCAATAAACTTGTCAAGCGGCCCAATACAAGTGTAGAACATGGGTGCCGCAAGTGTTCGCCCAGTGCTAGGGTCGTAAATTAATAGTTAACTCTTAAAAGGCGATTGTATTGTATATGAGGACTTTTGTCATGCGAGGCCATCATTATTAAAACCTGCAATCTATCTTCTTAAACTGCCAAACCAAGGAGACTCAAGCCCTCCGTTGTCTCAAGTGGGCATTGCTAAATCGGACAGATGAATAACTGCAAACCATAGCAACCTGAGGAAAAACATTGGAGGCAAACAATGATTGTCCCAATGTGTGAACAGTGACATTTTGTGTGCCCATCAATTTTACATCGTTATACAAATTACCTCTACTGGCATCATGAAACCTACTCGAAATACAGCTCGGAATACAACTAAGCTCGACAACCTCAAGCGCGCTCAGAAGAAAAACATCGTAGAGAAGAGCCACTTACAAAGCGAATTGAAATCAATCGATCGCGAGAAGCTCATTCAGATGAGGCTGGATAAGTACGAGAGGCAGCAATTTAAGAACAAATACGGCGCTTTGATGTATGACGCCCTCGACGAAAACAAGGGTAGCGAGGTAATGAATTCAAAGGTCGAAAATCTGAGCCATGAAGTGACGTAGCGCCCCTTAAATAAGCTATTTCCATGTAAAATTTACAGCAATTCTAAAAAGTTACCTCTATTACTACTTGTGTAGCCGTAATTGACAGTAGGCCTCGGTAAGGTACGGTATGGATACGGAAACTACGATGTAATACTCATACCCGTACCTTTCATAAAGACATAGGGTACGTACCGGGTATAAAAGGTACGAGTGCGGGTATTCCATCGTCGTTTCCGAACCGGGTACGTACCCGTACCATACCTTGCCGTGCCTATAAACTGCTACCAAATATTGGCATGATTCACTTCCAACTTCGTGGGAATCCATCATTACTAGCGATTTTCTTTATTTGCGTATGATTGCTAAAGCGATGACGTACCCGTACCCAAGTTTGCGGGTACGGCTACGGGTATCAGGTACGAATATACCGGGTACGTACCTCTGAGTACACGGTACGTACCGCCGAGACCTAATTGACGGGTATTCCCCGTGCATGTCCGCTAGCAGTGTCTACTAGTGTTGTATCTGGCACGTTCCATCTATGAAATGTATCATACCGATTATCAACAGTTTACTGCCCTCTAAATGTGCCACCCGGTGCGTGCCGCACCCCCCACGCTACTGGCCGATGCGTGATATTTGATTAAATGTGCCTGAACTTTTGCGCTGGAAAATGTAATGACATAATGCTTCTGACAAAGATGCTCGATCCAGTGAGTACACCCTCAAGCTCATGCATATCTTTCCATGTAAAAATTAATTTTCGGATGTTATCAGTGGCTAATGTTTATGCCTCACATTCTTGATGCCGGCTGCAGCATAAAGCTGTACCTGGACAAGCAAATCCAAGCATGCACATGAAGTATTTTTGGAGCTTAATTAACATTGCTGGCTGTCGTAGTTTTTCATCTCGAATATCACGTCATATTTATGTGAATTTGCAGCCGTCCGACGTCGTCATGTACGAAACACACTGTCCGGGATTCTGTTACCGGCGTAATGGTGAATGCCGGATCCAGCCAGCCACCATCATCAACTCGTCCGTGAACATGCAAGTGGGTACCGTCGTTTGATGGCCTCATCATACAGGACTCTCTGCCCTTGTGCTTAGAATATGTAAATCACCTCGGTTACAGGATCTGCATATTCTGCTCTTCACCAAAGGCGAGATCGACATTGACAAAGTCGTCTGCTTATATCTGCTAACAGCCCATCTCTGCGACACCCTTCGACCACCACCAAATTCGCAGAGGGCCACGTTCCTCACACGACAGCATTCGCCATTGGAGAGGCTGGTCGATCGGTCTAAGAGGAGATATGCAGAAAACAAATTAAGCCGCTTTATGCCCCTTTACACCCTGGGTTCGTTTACTAACTGACAACTACATTGGCTACTGTCTAACCATCTTCACAGTCACAGAATTTCCGGATTGCGGATGTAGCCAACGACCACCGATGGATCCGCGACTTGCCGGCAGAGTGATTGTAAATACAAAGATTTTACAGATCATTGAATCCGTGCGGAATGCTCTGGATAAGTCCAACTCCATGATGTTTTCCAAGATCATCGAAATGGGATGCAACATTCAGAAAATGATGGAAATGATCCGCAAACCCAAGATGCTCAAGTTCTACGCTGCCCTTTACGGCCAAAACATTATTTCCAGTTGCGAATCATTCCAGCTGGAAATCATTCATTCTGATATCATTGAAATTCCTATTGAAGTCGAACAATTCGCGAACCTTGTGAAGGTAATCCGCAGCAATGTGCTATTGATTCCAAATAGTGACACGTGGAAAGCACCACCACCTGCTACGGATCTCGCCAACGAAGACGAGTTGGACGATTGCGAGAAGAACGAGTTGACGAACATTTGCAAGGAAGTTGACGAACCATCTGTTGCACCTGTGGTGGCAGCAGAGGAAGCAGATGATAAGGACCTAGATTATCATAACTGTGCCAAAACGACCAACACTGACTTCGTGTTGGATATAGAAATCGAGGAAGGTGGGCGCAAGTCTGCTGCGACGGTGCCCCAAATGCAACCGAAGATATTGAAGAATTTCCAACTTGGCTTTTCTGAAATTGGCATTGGCACCGAATCGCTAAACCAGAATCGTGTATTTATTCGCATTGATGATAGCACAACATTCCATGAGTTAGCCACCCTCTTGACGTAAGTTCCCATCCATTTCTGGCATATCTTACCTAATCTCCTTCGTTGCTCCTACACAAGTAAGAAAGTGCGAAAAGAATCGCGACTGGAGCATCATGATAGCGTAGCTGATTTGAACCAACCCTCTGAAATCGAAATCTTGGAAGCACAATTGGCGCACGAAATTGCGCAGCTTACAAGCTCGTCTTGCCACCAACGGGCAGCAAAGCAGCTAACATGTTACGCTTGTATGCAACGATGGGCCACACCCCTGCCAGTGCCGAAAATATCGAAGATCCTTAAAGGCGTTCTGCCGCAGCTCAAAGACACGTCTTATTTCTCATCTCGTAGCGCTCAGTACATCTCGACAGTCATCGATGAGCGCATCAAGAAGTTCCAAGAATACGACGATTCGAAAGACAAAGTCGTCATCTCTAATCGAATGGTAAAGAAGATGGCAAAAGGTGCGTCGACTTGACTCAATTCACCATGTGCTTGAAAACTTTCTATTTCGACGCAATGCGTCAATCTTTTCTCTCTCGCAGGCAATTTACTCGCCGACACGTCCATTGAGATCGTCAACCTGGATGAACTCGAATTGGCCAAAATTCGACAGGAAATCAAAGAGATTGAGACAAGAAAGAAGCTCCAAAAGTATCTAGATAGAAGCGACATATCCAAGAAGGGCAAACTGAAGCACAAACGAGTACATTGAATAATCTCATCTACAATCATTGGCGACTAAAATTTTATACATATCTTTACATTGCATAAATCAAATACATTTTTATACACAAAATCCTTTATTTTTTTCATCTGAATTATTTTGATGCATTACCTTCTGTCGATCATGGAACAGCTTGGTAACACATCTTACCAGGGAACAAGGCTCAGCAATAATTAACTGCCAACTAGCAGACCAAATAATCAACGGGAGTACCAGAAACATATCCTCAGGAATTTATCTGGCAGGGAATATTTGGAACTCCTCACAATGGCAATTTCCTTTTAATAACTAGAAATAGTCCGGTGTCTTATCCTATCATTCTTGGACAATATTTTTTTCACTCTAATTGTTATCCTTATAAAGGGCCCCCATATGAATAGCCTATGCACATAGTAAATCTAAATCTAGTCCTGGTGATGGCAAAATAAGAGGAAATCTCATTTTGGTTTGGTTTGTTGGAGGGCATTTGAGAGCACTTAGCCCCTACTATTTGGGCCCATTGTATATCCTCCTTCTACGGCCTCTTATTTTTTCGAAGGGATTTTTTTTATTATTAAGACTTTTGTTTATAATTATTGATTGGATCAAATATCCTTATACAATACTTTGAAATATCTTACAAACTAGAAGTGGGAAACTTGGAAGAAATGGCCCCTGTCTTCCTCCCGTAGGTGCTGCGCGGGTCCAATCAGTGGCCTTTGTGAGTGATGTCACACGTTGGCTCTCCCAGTTTGGTTGTAGCGTTTCTTCGGGGACCTCCTGTAGTCCCTGTATATGTTGTAGATGAAGGACGTTGCGACAATTGCTAACAGGGCGCCCATCATCATTTCGAGCCTTTCGGCTCTGATGGCTATGGGGCTGTCGGTGAAGACCACGTTGCTAACGTCCACGATGCCTTAGTTGGATGTTGTCTTCGAATCGGAGTTACCCATTGTAGAAAGCGTGGTATAGCACTGGGCTGTTAACGCGTTGCGATGGCCTTATAACTAGTTACGGAAGGGAATATAGATTTGGGTTATTGGGATGGGATAGGGAATCGTAGAGAAGCGTACTGCAACCACATCTCCCATGGCAGATGTCGTACTGTCCTCTCTACTGGCCGTTTGGTAGTCAACGGTTACGCTCTGCCAAGGATTGAACTCATGTCACTAGACTTAAGGCTTAAATTTAAGTTAGCTAGAACGACCGCTTACACTCTACATAACCTAAACTATTCACCACAATTTGTTATTTCACAAATTAATACACGAATTTATTGGAACAGTTGTTCCCAGATAAACAAATATATGGAGTGAGCATTTTAATTCAATGCCCAATTTGTTGTTTGATCACCATTTTCGGAAAAAAAGAGAATTGGTGCTGATACGATTTCAATCTCTTGAAGAGCGATCCATAATTTGTTACTACATTGAATATGTTCAAGAACGCTTCCCACATTTGTATTTCTTTTAGAAATAAAAGTGTGTTTCCAATCAATCAATTATTTATTTGCCTGCGGTACTAAGCGACTGGGTGTCATCATCTCAGCTTGGCGCATTTCGGTGGAATGCGCATATTAACCATTTGTCGCATAACATCCAAAGCAACAAAGAAAAGACCAAGTCGGCTTCTTCAATCTTGCTGCTTGTGTTTCTGCAAACTTATCTTAAGTTCATTAGTTAAAGGAATTCACTTGTATAATCATATTCTGAGGATAAAAATCATGTTAAAGCACAATGCCTCTTTAGCCATTTATGTTCAATCTCGAATTACCTAACAGATCTTTACTCTCTACATTGAATCCAGTAAAAATCTCTGCGATTCTAAAGTGACCTAATCATAATTGAATTCATTTCCATCCAATGGTCATAAGTGGCCGTAATAGGCTGTACTAGGAGGATATACAATGGGCCCAAATAGTATGGCCTAAGTGCTGTATGTGTCACATGCCCTCCAACAAACCAACCACCAAGGTGATTAATTACATGCTATCAAATTTGCAACCTGATGATGTCAACCACAAATTCAGCATTGAATTGTAATTGAAACAATTACGAATCTCTGCAGAACGTGACATTTGTTATTGTTAAATGAACGTGGAACCCCAGGTATGGGTCCCCAAACTGTTTAAACACCTGTTCAGCGGTTTGGCGTTAGTTTGCTTGAGAGGTATTGTAAAATCTGGATATGAAATGACATAAATCCACCAATGTGTATAGATTGAAGATAATGCTGATTTGAACCGTTAGCAAGAACGACAACTGAAATTGGCTTCAGATAAGGCACACCCAGTATAACGTACAAAGAAGGCGCGAATCTTGTAATTTATTCTTCTTTCGAACAGCGCGTTGAGAAAATGTTCGCACTTGAAATAGTTGAATGTGAACTACGGGTACTAGCAATCAGCTTGAGCTGTACAAGCCAGATAGGCGACGTTCTAGTGCAGGGATGGCCAACCCTCGGCGTCTTTGATAGATTTTTCCGAAGACTGATTTCAAACATGCTAATGGGGATACCTGAATATAGATACATTACTAAAGTGGGACGCAAGATTATTCACGTTGGCCACCCCTGTTTTAGTAGCGGCAACCGAGAGAAAATGTGTTTTAAAAACAAAACACGCGTCTTGTGAAAAAATCCACTTTCCAAGGTCTGCAGGCACATGCGGCGTGGATCAATACGTGTGCATACACCATAATTGACTGAATGCTGAACTGCACTTCAAGAAGTTGCAACGCCACATTTTCAATGTAACAAACCTGTCATTGTTGCAAATTTGTCACTTTGCATCAGTGTTTGCATTTATAAATTTGCTTAAATCACAAAGTTGATTTACTGCATCACGGTTCAACGCATTTTTTTGCAAAAATTGACACGGTTCGTAGTATGCATATTCATCATGCAGAAATATGGTCATATTCAAGCACTTGTCCCGTATTGCTACATATAACACACCACAGGGCAGAATTCCAAAGAACAACTACGTAGATTTCAATCTGGGCCTCAATGAATAATGCGTCAAGTTATGAAGAAACAATTTCAATATATTATATGGTACTTGGTTTTTGACCTTTTCGAAACTACACAGTTTGCATGTTGTTCAATTTTAGTCAACTAAAACTTGTTCTCATCACTTGGCCTAAAATATAACTTCTGAATATAAGTTTGGAATCTTTGCATCATCTGATTTTTGAATCTGATTAGGTTTCTAAATGAGAAAAATCTAAAGACAATGAAATTATTATGGAAATTAGCAGGTCCGGTATGTATTCTTCACATGTTTCTACTCGTTTGAGGCGTGTATCCATAATTTAACTTTCAAATTCATTTCTCATTTCAATATAGTGAACAAAATACTCATTTCTAATCTAAATATGCTTCAAGTGACCATTTTTAAGTTTCAGAGACTGAATAAAGTATCAAAAGTATTCAAAACTCATTAATCGATCAATTCATTCAAAGCTTCTTTGCATCTGGATTGGAATAGCTCCGATATGGAAATGGATTTGCTCAGGAAATCATCTAAGACCAACAATGAACATAGATTGTAGGCGAAAGGTACCCTAAGGAAAGATCATGAATGGAGGGCAGCTCAAGGAGAGAGAGTTGCACTGCAAAGAAACAAAAGAAATGTAAGGAAATCGAATCTTGCAGACATTTTTCTTACTTGGAATGTTTTGTTATACATAGAATGGAAAAACATTCCTGGATGATGTTAAGAAATGCGTATTTTAAATTTATATTTGGTAGCATTTTCATAAGTATGGAATAATAACTGTAAAAGTAAAACTGATATGATGAAATTGAAATTTGAAGATCATAAAAGTGCATTTTATGAACCGGCATTAAAGGGTTGCTCAACAGAATCGAAAGTATCCGCTTAAGAAAGGCGTAAAATGCTGTAGTTTGATGCTCTTTGAGGCATATTAACTATATTAGTCTGCAGATTAATACACACACAAAAAATATTTTCAATATTTGATGGCGATAATAAAATCGGTGCAACTCTAGTATGAGATCGTAAAAGCGACTGTCAAATAAATTAAAATTCTAATTCGAAATCAGTCTCGAATCGGATTCTGCATCCGATTGTAACAAGTTTTCAAATTGTTGCGTACTGACTAATTCTATCACCGGTCTCCCTATAATTTCATCTTTTCATTAAAACGTAGTAAATTGTTTTTCGTTTTTGCAGACAATCAGGGTTACGAATATTACTACAATATAATGCAATATTCTCGGAAATAAAGGTGTGCACTAAACAAAAGAAATGTATGTCATATTTAAACAAATACATTTAGCAATTCTTGACGAGTTTGCTCTAATTAGATAAGAAAAATCGATAATGTTTACGTTGCACCTTTCAATTTATATCACTTTCGAAATTTAGCAATTAAGTCATTAATGACTGCAATATCATTAACACCTTTACCGGGCGGCATATTTAGAGGGATAATTGGTATGATGGGTGTTCCCCGTGCTTGTACGCAACTTCATCTCTGAATTCCTGCTAGTTCCTGTAAAAATCAGGAAATGTGTAGGCAGTTTTTAGGCTTTTCTCTGGAATAACTGGGTGTATCGGGATGATTAGAAGTGCATCCTGTGGGGCACTTAATTACGCATCTGATGATATAAGATTCATATCTGAATTCTTGATAGATCCGGCAGAAAATGAAAAAATGTGTGCAATGGTGCGATCGTAACTTGGCGATGACTTGACGGCACTTGACGATGATGTGATCGCAGTTTTTGTGGGTTTTCTCAGGAACTACTAGGCGTATTGGGATGATTAGAAGTGCATCCTGTGGGGCACTTAATTACGCATCTAATGATATAAGATTCATATCTGAATTCTTGATAGATCCTGCAGAAAATGAAAAACTGTGTGCAATGGTGCGATCGTAACTTGGCGATGACTTGACGGCACTTGACGATGATGTGATCGCAGTTTTTGTGGGT
>JAOEHK010020918.1:0-27527 GCA_025447835.1 Labidoglobus nevermanni | reverse complement strand
AAATAACCCAAAGCGAAAGGGTTAAAGTCGTGTCGAGTCAATTTTTTAATTGCCCCACTTAATTATCAAATTGCCCCACTTAATTATCAAATTGCCCCCCTGTGGGGCATGGGCCCCACGTTGGGAAACACTGGTTTAGAAGGAAATACGGTTTTATTGGGTTTTTGGGATGGAATAGCAATCCTAAATGATATTTAACAGCAACACTGTTCCCGGGATTGAACCTAAGTCTCTAAGCTCGTGGGCGATCTATGTCACCACTCGGCTACTGAGCTAACGGTTTAGTAACGATCATGACCAAACCTTCAGTTGTGTATTGTCCATGCCAATGCAGTTGGATTTATGCATTTACTTTACTTTACTTTACTTCGAAGCCATTTTACTGTTCTTGTCTTCAGTAACTTTTTAATCGCTTTACGTTTTTTGTAATTCGGTATGTAGAAGTTATGAGTGGAAAACGGAGTAAATACGTAATTGTCTGGTACACGCAATGGCATAAATCGTAATTCAATTGCGAGCATGGAAAACAAAGGCTTAAAGTGAAATTGCAAGCAACATTCGCAACATATTTCGCTATTTAGCAAACAATACATTACAAGCTGAAATACTTAGGTTTGAAATGCTCGGAGTGGAATGCACGTATTGAGAAGGTTGTAGCCTTGCCTTCCCACCTTCCCACTTGCTCTGCTACTTTTCTTGCAATTACACGCTTTCATTATAGAATTTTGGGAGACCGAGTGACCGATGTCAGCCTTCCAATACAAAATTGTCTCTCCTCGATGTTCCTCCAGTCATCTGGTTCTAGGCCTTTATAATCCATTCTTTTTAGACGCGATATTTTCAGAAAACTTTGCTTGGTCATCTGTTTGATGAAGAAACTGTGTT
This sequence comes from Labidoglobus nevermanni, assembly GCA_025447835.1. NCBI lineage: Eukaryota > Metazoa > Arthropoda > Insecta > Coleoptera > Staphylinidae > Labidoglobus > Labidoglobus nevermanni. The sequence goes on along the minus strand of JAOEHK010020918.1, from coordinate 26,642 downwards.
AATGAAATAGTTTGCTTAGAAAGTATACAAAAATCGAAACGATATTGAAGAACAAAAAGAGGAATGCAGTATTGTACAATACATGAGCAACCAATCTAATAATTCGCGTATCTACTATAAGGATTGAATATAAACCCTTTCGAAATCAATGTAAATTTGATTCAGAAGGGGCATTAATGATTACAACTAAAAATTGCAGTGCAACTCTATATCAATGTAGTTTCTACGCAATATTTGAACGAATAGATTAATTTCAATTCGATGCAGTCTCATTAATGCAATATATGAATATGCTTCCATTTCTAAATTGAAATCCCATCAAATTCTCGTGAGATGTTTACCAATCAAGGCAAATTTGTTATTTTAGTCTGCCTGTCGATTTAGGTGCAAATAGCACGTGTGACTTAAGCTTCTCTCACGGTGATATTATCAAGCTTCTTTTGCTGTCCTTCGCCGGCAACTCCAATCAGAAACAAGAAACTTGAATCAATTTGCATCTGAAAACTGAAGAAATCTGATGCCTTTTCTCCTATTTCTGCACTAGCGAGTCCATCCGGATGATTTAAGTGGATTCTGTGGGGCGTTCTATTGCGCATCTGACGATATAAGATTAACCCTGAACTCCTTCTAGGTCTTGCACAAATGAGGAAAAATATGCACAGTTTTTGTGGTATTTCTCAGGAACTACTGGATGTTTTGGGATGATTCAAAGTAGACACTGTGGAGAGATTAACTGCGCATCGGATCATATAAAATACATCTCTAAATTCCCGCTAATTCTTGCAGAAAATGCGGAAATTAAATAATTAATTTCTAATCGGTCAATTAGGTTACGAGATAATGGAGAAAATTGCTGTCTTGAGAATGGTTCGTTCGATTATCACGTATCATATATCAAATTAAAGAGAAGAAAATATGCTATCTAATGGGATCAATCAATTTCTTATCGGTCAATTAGGTTATGAGATAATGGAGATAATCGCTATCTTGAGAATGATTCTTTAGATTATCACATATCATATATCAAATTAAAGAGAACAAAATATGCTATCTAATGGGATCAATCAATTTCTTATCGGTCAATTGGGTTACGAGATAATGGAGAAAATCGCAATCTTAAGAATGGTTCTTTCGATTATCACGTATCATATATCAAATTAAAGAGAAGAAAATATGCTATCCAATGGTATCAATCAATTCCGCTAGTATTCCCATAATCTAACAAAAAAGCGAAAATCAGCTTAGAATGAATGTTAATGCAGGCAACCCAATGAACGTGCGAAGTTTGAAATGTGTTTCACTGGCATTTATATCAATAATACGTAACTTGAATATTCTTCGAAATTGTGGCTGACGTCAATTTAAAAAATTGGTTTGCATGACTAACATTAAATCATTATTGAAAATTAAGCGCTCTATTTACACAATTTGCGCAAATCTCCTACAATTGTGCAACTTGTTTTGAAAATAGATTGCGTTTGCATATAACAATTGCCAATGTATTAAACAATAGAAGCAATTAGCATATAAATGTTCTGCTTACTTGACAAAATCGGGCAGGAGCGCACGGAAGTTGATTCAACAGCAAAGAGCGTCACAGAGCCTTTGTTGTCACGCTTTTTCGTCAAATAGCTGGGGAATAAAGAAAGGAAACATCGCGATATCGCTGTCAGTTCGCTATTGAGTTGGCTGTTGTCGCTTTGCTAATTGTTACAACTCCGTTACAACTCATTTCAAAAGAAATCCATTCGTGCGAGAGTGTTGACCAAACAGTTGAAAAACTCTGTTCTCCATCTGATCTCGACCAAGTCAGTCGTCGGCATTGTGCGCTATTTAAGAATGTTATATCCGAACACGGTGCTTCTTTGACCTCTTCGTCGTCACGCAGTTTCGCTCGATAATTTCCCCAAATTGCAACCCAATTTTTGTACAAGATGCAATTCGAAATAGTTACCATTAAACTGGATCCAAAATGTAAGTAGCAGTGAAGAAGAAGTCAAGTTAAAGTCCGTTCAAAGTTTCTCCATTGAGATATTCCGCCTTATGCCGTCGTTGTTACAAATTACAAAATTACACGAGACTTTCGGTTTCAAAGCGAACGTCGTAAAGTTATTCGAAAGTTGAAAAATATATTGAGTGCGCTGATATTAAGATGACAGCAATGAAAGCGTTTAATGACTTGTTTTCCTTGTTGTTTATGACGCGATTCACGTGCCAATGATAAATCGAAATTGCAATTAGCGCCATTGAATAGAGGTACAAATTTCAAGTGAAATTAAATGTGAGAAGATTCATTCCCTCTGATATTTAATTTTTTAATTGTGTTAATTGTAATCTAAAAATATGCTGATGAATAAATATGAAAAATTAGTGAATATAAAGGAGTAAAGTGTAGAACTAATACCTGATTAGCTTTTATACTTACTTTGAGTATTTGAAATCAGTGCTCTGATTATGTTCGAGTAAATTCAATTCATTTTGTGTTTTTTACTTGAAATTAAAATTAAGATTGCGTGTGTGCTAAATTCGCCAGTAATTATATTTAAATGATCCATGTGTTATTCTGGCAAATGTAAATTATGCTAAAATGTAGCAGGTTTAATATGTAGTATACGAAAGTTAAGCTTATTGCACAATTGCACAGTTATTACAAGATAAAGCGACTAACTCGTTATAACGACAACCGCTCAGTAGCCGAATGCTAACGCAGTTGACCCATGAGCCTGGTGACTTGGGTTCAGTTCCCGATATAACGTTGCACTTTTCCTATTGAGCGGCTAGCAGAAAGGCATGTTACAACATGGTAGATGTGGTTACAGATTCCCTTGCAAACCAAGTGAACATAAAGGGGATGTACAATGGACCTAAATAATATAAAAATTAATGTTCATGGGGCTGAAACTCAATTGGATGCTTGATAATATTACCAAAATGATGGAAAAGTACTTATGGGTATTACAACCACAAATGAAACATTCGCGTAGAAATTTGTGCCTGAACCACAATTATTTTTATTGGAGAAGCGATGTGTTGTTATATTTTCCAGAACGCACGGTGAATAATTCGTTGAGAAGTTGTTTATATGCGCATTTGTTTCGTGCTTCTGCTGCTCACTCAGACTCGAGTCTCGCCATTAATTACGTCGATAGTCAAATAGTTTTTTTAATCGATTGCTTTGTGGAAGTAGTGCCGATATTCTAAAATTACACCTACGGCCATTTATATAAATTGATGCCATTTCAAAGCAACCATCAGTTCTACGAGCAGGAACCTTCAATAAAGACAGGTCGCAGTTACAAGTGAAGTTTCAAAAGTGTCTTACTTTGGTATTTGCAAACTACCACAAACGCGAGTACACTTTGGTAAGTGTTCACATTGTTATTTGTCTCTTGAATCCTTTTCATCCTTTGCCAAGCAAAGTGAAATAGTCCTTGGAATTAGTTAAAACTGATGTTCAATCAGTCCTGGGGAAAGACTAATACAGACGAGATCTGAATATCAATTGGGAATAACTTTGTGATTTCATTTGATTTTAATAATTCCAAAATAACAAGTATCATGGAGTGTATGTTAATAACATTTCAATTATTTTTGACTTGAAAGTCTGTAAGCAAAACTAGGTATGAAATTCAATGATTTTAATTTGAACTGATTACCATATTAGAACAATGTGGTACGAATGCATTGTTGAATTAGAAAGTCTGCTTTCTTGGCTTGCTTTATTTGGAACATTTGTATTGAATGGGTCAATTTTCGTATTGATCTCCCATCTCTTTCTATGATTTCGTATACTTTTCTAAGGTTTGGTCGTCACCCACAATTCATTATAAAACAAGTTAGCCATATAATTTCGTGATCGCACTTTTCTCATCGAGATATTCTTGATTACTTCTTATCCGCTATTCTCCTTTCTGTATTCTTATTGCAAAAAAGTGTTAATTGTCAATTTAACCGAAAGAAGAATTTAATGAGCAATAATCATTAGAGATCCAAGGGCGATGTCAATACCTTAATTGATAGCTAAAAAGTAGCCAAATGATTCGATAAATTAATTGCAAGCTCAAAATTCAAGGCTCACATGAGCCTAACCGGTTTTTGCTGCCATTTAAAAATATAATTTTGCCGCTTTTTGATTTTTTGATATCGGCTCTTCCTATCATTACGAACTACATCACTAATTAGCCCAACTAGCTTCAATCTACAAAGTAGTAATTTCAATATTTTGCGTATTTTTCTCTTCTATTGCTAGATACTTTGTTACTACATCTATATGTTAATAATCATTAGCCAATAATAGAAATTAGTATTTCCTTGGGAGTTTCAATAGAGGAAGTTTAGCCACTGCTAAAAGTAATGCTAAATTAAATACCATTACGGGCCTAAGGATGACATTGGAAGTGAGCAGGAATGAAATTTCAGTATTGGACTAATTATAAGCTCACTAAAGCCAGTTCTACGAAATTAATTTGTGATATGTAGTCTTTTGGGTTTCAAAGAAAGTTTCAAAGGGTTTGAAAGGAGAACTGAAAGCATTATCACATCATACCTGTATTGTTTGATTCGATTTAAGAAGTGGATTACATAATTCTTGTATTCAGCCTTAAAGCAAGAATAATTGAGGTCAAATGAGTATAAAACTGGAGCACAAACCAACTTGTTTTGCACAAATTATAAACATTGAAAACATTACAAATTCTCAATTACATTTATCACATCATTAAACACGTTTCAAAAACATTAACATTTCAAGTACGTCCACAATTAAGCAAGTTTGAGTGGATTTTCTTCGAAAGGCGTTTTCATTTCAATGCTGTCTTTTATGAGTGTCTACCTGATTGTTGTACATTGATTGTTCAAGGTGTACAATTCCTTTGATTGCGCTTTATTTACATACAGGTTTGCTATATGGCGAAAATGTTTTTCGTCAAATATTTGCCCAGCGTTAAACTGCAGTATTTAATATGCAACTGATGGGCAAATTATATTTGCAAAATGTGCTAATGATAATTTCTAAGTATCTACTTCATCCTTGCCAATTCAATGACAATTTAAATAATTCTACATAATTAAGTTTGTTGAATTGTTTCTAAGAGAATGAAAATAAGCGAAATGAAAATGCAATTGAGTTTTGATTGATTACTTAATGTTTAATGTTTGCTCATCAAAAGTTAATTTCAATATTTTGCACTTGCACTATTACATAAGATTAAGTCACATTTGATGGCCTTGGTCAGTGAACACATACGAGATTATTGTATAATACTGGGCAATTAAATGTGCAGTAATTAGTGAGGCAAACTTGTTCATTGCTAGTCATTGATATGCTTCAGTATTTCCTGTTATGATTACATCTACATAGCTTAGTTTTGTTCATTTTCATATTAATGACATTACTGCTAAAGTTTAAATATCCAACTAAAGCAAGAATGTAAGAGGTATAATCTAAAAGTTTACTTCGAACTAATACGAATATGAAAATGCTATTTTGGCAAGTCTTATTGGATATCTTGCTCATTGAACTGCTAGTCGACCATGGTGTATCTGTTACTGGCATTTCGCAATCCTTATAAATTCGGGCATATGCACCTGTAGCTCGCCATTCTGAAGGTAACACTCGCGTTGCTTTAATCAGCGCTGTTCCCAAACTATTGTGTTTCGTCTACCGGTTTACCGGATACTGATACTGTCATTATGCCATGTAAGTCAGTTTCCACATTACTTCCTCCTGGGTAATTACCATCTTCAAAGTTTGGTAATTTGTTTATGCATTTGAGATTGGACGACTTTGGAGCATTACAGCTTTTAATAATAGTTCATTTGTCGAAGTTTATTTCAATCTTTGCAGTTTAGGTGACTTTTTGTGGATTTTCTAAAATTTGTAAACAACTAAATCACAAACCAAAAGTGAACGTAAACTATTGACTTCTGATAACCAAGCGCAATACAGTTTGTTCTAGATAACAATTGAAATGAAATTTCTTCCAACTTAAGCTAACAGGGTTTAGCTAGGAATACCATAGCTAAAGACTGTATGGTCACATTCGTCGAGATATCATTAGTGTTTCAGTCTATTCATTCTGGCTTTCTTTCCAGACGCCGACACAATGCTCTCCGACCTGGATATCCTGCCGGCCGTCAAGCTGGGCGACTTCTTGTTGCAGCTCGAGGTGAAGACACTTAGTGAGGAGATGAAAAAGGTCGCCCAGGAAGAATTGCGCGAGACGCCTGAGAACAAAGCCGCCGGCATTGCCAAGCTGAAGGAATTGTTGCAAGGTGAGCGCAAGTTGAATCTCAATGTCGCTCCCTTCTTCGATTTGCATTTTATTGCAAATCACTATGCGACAAACCTTCTTCTGAAATTGATTTTTGTTACCAACTTATATCGAAGAACGTTCCTGGGGCATTATTAATGATGAATTAATTTAACTTTAATTTATTAACTGTCATTAACAGCAACAGCTTCATTTAAAGCCCCTATTACACCTGCAAAAGGTGAATTCATATTCTTCGCCTTATTTCCACAATTAATTTCAAGGAAAAAGTCTCGACATTATTTGTTAACGATAAATGGCTGGCAAACGTGTTTACATTCATTACAGTGAACATAATTACACTGTCAATGAGGCTGACTTCTAATTATCGCTTTCAGATTGAAATTACTGCCAATTAAGCATCGCAAATTTTCTTTGGAAACTTGAAATCAATTGTCGTTTGACCACTCTTATCTACTAATCCAATGAAACTTAAAGCTAATGATAAAGGAACTAAAATCAATATGAAACCAGGGTTTTCCCGTACTTAGCCTGGGCCACATTTGGCCATTAGGGCCACATTTGCAACGGACAAGTTCGGGAAATTCTAGAAGGTCCTTAGATTGAGTTGAGATCTTTTTCCTCTCATCTCTGTTTAACGCCTTCTTTTTCCAATCTCCACTCTTTGAAACTCCGAAGATCTTGCAGTATCTCATCCTTCAGTATCTGTCTTATTTTCTATGCCTTTAAAACCCTCGCGATAGCCGTCTTTTTGTACCGGTTTCTTAGGTCACATGTTTTCTGTTACTAATTGTTGTTACCATCTGCTATAGATATAGTTTGATGCTAAAACCATAGAGAAATTGAGAAAATTCATCTTATTTAAGGTGAAACGGATTTACATAGTCCCTACGACAATGAACCGTGGCTTATAAGATTTCTCCGTCCCTGCAAATACTATCCAGAGAGTGCCTTTGAACTAGTAAGTAAAAACTAAGTGGCTAAGTGGCCATAAGCTTAAAGACCATTAAAGGGGATAAATAATTTGTCTTATAGGTGAAACGATACTATGCGTTCAAAGTAAAACATAGCAATGTCTACGATGGTTTGAGGCCCAGCTCAGAAACCAACATTTTCAACCACAACATTCTGGTTGTCCTCCCCAACCGGGACCAACATGGCCGCCGCGTCCTGATCATTGAATTGGGCAGTAAGTCGACCCACCGCTGATTCCAAATCCTCCATGAAGAATTTATAATGATGCGTGTATTCTCAGAGAAATGGAAACACAACAAATGTTCCTTAGACGAAGTATTCAAGGGCTGCGTGCTGTATCTGGAGGCAGCCATGTTGGAGCCGGATTCCCAGGTGGCTGGCGCAGTGGTCATCTTCGATATGGACGGTCTGACGCTGCAGCAAACCTGGCAATTCACACCACCCTTCGCTAAGCGCATCATCGAATGGCTGCAGGACTGCATTCCATGCCGCGTTAAGAACTTGCATATTGTCAATCAGCCCTACATCTTCAACATGGTCTTTGCGCTCTTCAAGCCCTTCCTGCGCGAGAAACTCAAGAACCGCATCCACTTCCACGGCACGGACCGCAAATCTTTACATAAATTCATGGACCCCACAACTCTGCCCGCTTGTTACGGAGGTACCCTGAACATACCTCGGGCCAACGGTAGCGATTGGCTCGATTTGTTGCAAATATGTGATAAGGAATATACGGCAATCAATTCGTACGGCTACAAGAAGTAAAATGTTGCAAAGAGTAGGTTTTAATCTTAGGCGAAACTCAGAGAACTCCATGTCATTATGTAATCTTTTATTGCAACCTTGTTGGGTAAAGTTCCACTATGTTATTGTAAAAGTATTGTACTTAAAATTGTGTATTCTCTAGAACAAAGCAATCATTGAAACAACGCACACGTGAATACGTTTATTTAATAAGGTTTCAAAAGCATTCAAACATTTTATTACAAAGTATACAAATTATCTTAAAAGCGAAGTATTGTAGATCACAAATCTAACGTTTTCTGGCAAATTTAGCATTTTTCTCTGAAACAAAACATGAAAGCCCTCTCATTCTTTATTGATTCTATAAGAACGTACTTGATGCGGTTTTCGGTTTGAGCAAACCCGGAAATCGTCCATTTTTTTCAAATATTGACAGCAAAATATTGCCATCGATAGGACACCAAACTTTGAAAACAGGATTAATGATCTCCGACTTCATGCTATACTCATGATGAAGATCCAGTACTCCAACAGCTCTGTAATCAGAATCCACAATAATCCCCAGATAACAAGCATCAAAATTTGGGCACCCACTGCGCATCTTCCGTCTGCTGCAATAAGGAAACAAACGCCCCAGTCTTAGAATCGTGTTTCAGTAGGTAATTTCCGGGCTTATGGTTGTCCAGGGCTGCAATCAAGCGATACAGGGCACCGAAATTCAATTGCGTTTTTAGATTATGATATTGCCAAGCTTCCATATTAACCATGGCCAAGTTGGCTTTCTCAATTTTGATCACCTCAGAGGTGCGGTAATGAATGCGTACACGTTCCACAATTGATTGAGGACGGAAGAACAGATCTACCCACTGTCTGATAGTCTCTTCCTTCGTGTGGACATTTGCACCAAAGCTCAACTGATACTCCAGCTTAGGCACAACTGTCACACCTTGCAATCCATAATCGCAAGGTGTGCAAGCATCGATTTTGTTACGAACAAGAAGCTTGAATGCCCTTGCATTCCGTTTCCGAATGCTCATGGGATCATATTCCTCTTGCAACGTCCACAATTTGTACGTCACATTATGGAATATGCGATCCTCTTGTGTCTGCTCAGCTTCATTAACTAGCTTATCTTGACAATCAAACTTAAAGCCTTCTAGGCAACAAAAGTTTGTTCTCAAAAGCAGCTTGTGGCATTTCTCATTCAATTCAATATTCGACGCGCTTTGTTTTGGGAGAGCTTTATCGAAAATGATCACTTTTTTCGTTGCCTTGTTATCCGTTCCTTCCTCTATATTCCTAATGCTTACCGGTATAATCCAGGTTTGGTTTGTATCTGTAAAATTCAGAAGTTTCTTCAAGGCACTTAAAGAAATTGCAACATTTGCGCCTCCTGATGCGAGGTACTCCTGAATATTTTCATCTTGACTCACTAAAACAATGTGTAGATCCAGTGCCCCGTTTACTGTAAGTTTATTGAAGTTACTTGCAAGTTTTGAAGTATAGATTGGGTCCCTTATCTCGGGAAGCAATTTTTTATTAAGGGTGAAAGCATCCTCTAACAAAGGCGGCGTATATTGACTAACAGTTCCCTTAAAGATAACATCAAGATCAAAAATGAGGACAATAATGACTGGACTATTAGAAAAACTAACAACATCTGAAATATTTGCAGAGTGAACCATTTCCATTGGAGGGTCTGATTCTAAGTAAGACCAGGGCAAAGCATCTCGAGAACAGTAAAACCTAGGCATCTTCAAGACTCGTGCAATCTTGCTCATTCTTCCTTGTATGCCGTATTTTAGCAGATCGGCATCCATTCGTATTCCCTTTTTCATTTCCTTTTTGTTCCAAGCGTTTTCAGCCAGCTGCATATACTTTTTGCTTTCGCTAATGATATGTTGTTTCTTACTCTACAGAATTGCGAATGAATTATGATATTAGTGAATAAGGGCAATACACACATTGAATAACTCTCTATCTGCTATTTCGTAGCTGTTCAAGTTTGTACGGCCAGAATGCATGACTTTCAATGCATTGATAAGCGATTGGTGTTCCAAGGTAGTAAATTGCGAAAAGGGCATAGCATTCGTGAAATAACTTTCCCCGGGACATTTTGTTCTATTTTTGCATAGCTTGTTATATTTGTTCACGTCCTTGCGAATAGTGTCAACGTCGATTTGCTTGCTTAAAACCTTGGAGATGTTGGATGCTTGGAAGGCTTCTTCGTCAGCGACCAATTGATCTTCCAGCAAGTTATCCCGCCTTAAATTAACAATATGATATGAACGTTTACAGTCATCATGATTAATTCTATACCTACCAACTTATACTATTAAATTCCTCCATCCTGATAGAACGTATATGAGGTCAAGGGGCCACCTAACCATTCGGGAACATATGATTGGAACTCGTCCTTATAAATTGATCCTTCATACACAAACTTGTTTATTGTTAATAACATTACTGCTAATCATTCACAGCAGTGTCTGTAGGTGGTATTTAGGAAACCTAGAGAGATTAAAGGACATTCCATACTAATATTTATAAAAACATATCCTGTATCAAAAGGAGACAGGACTAGGCCAATTCAAGCGTTATCAAATAAGGAATATAGGGGAGACTACAGCAGAAACCAGAGAAAATGCTATCAGAAACTATAAGAATCTGGAAAGGCATTTCAATACAAAATACTAAAACAGTACAAAAAAAGAAACAAGGTTCATATTGCATATCAATTCTCTGTTCTTAAGAGAAGCATGGAAAAAGGAAGCTCAGAGGCATATCTAAAAGAAGGATTCCTGACGTTGTTTTTCCTATTTAGCATAAATTTTTGTAAAATGGATTGTTTTGTAAAATGAATAAAAATGCATCCTTTTCCCCGCCTAATTGTAGACCTAATCTAAAATAGTCGTCTACAAAAAGGCTTCTTATTCTTTATTTCATGTCCAGCATGCCTTATCCTTCGTTATTGCTAAGGAATAAGGATAAAATGTAAAAATGTGATATTGTAGGTTATATCAAATAAAAATATTCCAATTTTTGCAATAAATATTCTATTAAATGCTTGAAATGTTTGATTGGAATGTCCATTGGATCAATTAATGTCAATTGCATCAAGTATCAATTCATATATCAAAGGGAATTGAGCACAAGTGCAATTGGCACTATGCTGTAGCAATTATCCTTGGAGTAGACATGCTTTCAGAACGTCCTGTAGCTTCAATTATACGCTCAATAAATGCGAATAAGTAAATATATTGGATAAGTCCGCATTGCGAGCAAGTTGCGGTAGACCACGATGTGGTAAACGTGTATTACTCATTTCGTAGCCTTTTGGTGTTGGCAATCCCAAAATAGCGCGTTACATCACCAAAATATCGGAAATGTTTATCTGACTATCGTATCGCTTTAGTCTGCCAACTATTCGTAAATCAAAAGGTGTGGCAGTGCGTTTTTGCGCGTTTTACACCAGTAGACTTTTATTCGTTTCGCCTCTAATTTTAGGACGATTCGTGTATGTTTTGTATCTACATTTAGTGTTCCACTACGTGAAATCAATAGTTTCCAAAACGGCCATCAAGCATGAATGTAGCACTCGCACTTCACCTACTTTAGCGTGACGTAACTTTCGCTTTCTTTCACCCAGAACTCGCAAGAACAAGTTGACCTCATGGCAGGTGCCAGCAAGATACCCGAAAAACAGGATCAGGAAGAAGGCCCTATGCATACTGCTGGGGCAACAGTCTCGGAACTTTTGTTCTCGGGATTTAAAAAGGTGGGTTCTAATGGTAATTCTAGGGTACGAACAATCTTGAGGTATCTATGAAAACCTCTATAGACCTTCAAGCAATATCCGAGGAGATCATGAAATAACTCGAACTTTAGGATGTACTTGTACAAACTATATAATAATATCCAAGAAATATATATTTTCTTTCCTTTATCTACACTTTAATATGAATTTAAAAGGGACCCCGCATATCTCAAACAGTTAGGGTTTAATACAATCTAAATTAGGTTGCGGTCCATCGCATCAATAAATCTAAGCGTAATAGTTGATGGTTTGTAGGTGGTTTTGGTGGGCGTCGTGTACCTCTGCGGCTACCTGCGATGGTCTATCGCCTGGCTGATTGGCCCGGTTGTCCTGCTAGTGCTAAGAGACCAATGGCGTCGCGATGGCAAAATCAAACGCGATATGGCGAAGGAGGTGGCGACCAGAAACGAAAAGGAGGTCATTTTGGCGCGCATCAACGATTTGCCAGCATGGGTGTTCTTTCCGGATATTGAGCGCACGGAATGGTTGAACAGGGTACGCGCCCGAGATTGCAGAAATCCAGCCCTGTAGGTATCGCTTCCGTTTGCAGATCATCAAGCAATGCTGGCCAAATGTGAACAGCTACGTGAAGGCGATGCTGAAGGACTCTATCGAGCCCGCCCTGCGGAAAAGCCTGGAAGGCTACAAGCTCAGCGGATTCAAGTTTGAGCGGATGATTCTCGGCGAAATTGTGCGTCTGCTTAAACTATCCATCTATGATCACATAGCCGCAGGTCGCAGCGTCCTAAGCGCCATATTTCTGCTTGCAGCCATTTCGAATTGGAGGGGTCAAGGTCTACGAGAAGAACATCGCCCGAAATGAGATAATTATGGATTTGGACATCTAGTATGCGATGATCCTTGATGATTTCAGGCCCCTATTCTCATGTTTGCGATTTTCTTTCAGCTATGCGGGTAATTGTGACATCAACTTCGTCCTGTCCGGAATGAAGGGCGGCATTCGCGATTTCCAAGTAATGCAATGTTTAATAGGCTCCCCTATAAATTCCTCTATATTCCTTGCAATCTTCAGTTGCATGGAATGCTGCGGGTGGTTATGAAGCCTCTGATTACAAGCATTCCGCTAGTTGGCGGCCTACAAGTCTTCTTCTTGAACAACCCGTCCATTGACTTCAATCTCGTTGGTGTTATTGATGTCCTTGACATGCCCGGTATCAGGTAATTGTCTCCTTTCAACCATACCTCACCTGAGGACCGAAACGAAAGTGGAGGGAAACGTATACTTGAGGAGTCCACTGCCCTTATATCTAGATATGCCCTTTTACAGCGATATATTGCGAAGAATTGTTGTTGAACAAGTGGCGTCCATGATGGTCCTCCCGAATAAGTTCCCCATCAAACTAAGCGATGCAGTCGAAGCAATTGACATCAAAGGCCCGGAACCTGAGGGTGTGCTGCGTATCCACGTGGTGGAGGCCAAGAACCTCATGAAGAAGGACATTGGGATGCTGGGCAAGGGCAAATCGGACCCGTACGCGCTGCTAACTGTGGGCGCGCAGGAGTTCCGCACCAAGACGATCCTGAACACGGTCGACCCAAAGTGGGACTTTTGGTGTGAGGTGAGCAACTTGCCCTTAATCAGTTTCGCGTGGTTGCCAATGGTGTGGACTTGGTTTTCGTTTTGGCAAATTGCATACGATCACCAAGTTGATCGGGTCTGCTGCGGATGGCCATGAGATGACCATGATTCGATAGGCACCCAGATACCGGCCCGGGTGCGGCCGATTCTATTTTCGTTGGTTTGCAATTGCAAGATCGCAGCGAGCTTTCCGCTTCTCGATAGGCTGGCACATTGCGCATCGGTGAATCAGAGTGGATGATCGATCGCAGGGCTAAGAAGTAGCGATGCGCTTAATACTCGACTACACGTCGATCATCTACATTCTCGTTTCGTTGTTCGTATTGCTTTCAATACTTTACTATTCTATTTATTAGTTTATTGTAACGGATGCTAGCGGCCAACATCTTGCGTTGCATTTGTTGGACCAAGACGATGCGAAAGACGATGAGCCGCTCGGAAGGTGAGTGCCAGTTTAACCACCGCAACACCAAACCCTTCCAAGGCGACCAGTCCAGAGCAGAGCAGCAACCGTAGACTTGTTCTTGTTACGTGATGTCTCGCAGATTATTTTGCGATCGAATGGAACGCTTTGCGCACTAACGGCCGAAATCAGCATGTTCTTGCATTTCCTGCTGCCCTATGATCTACCGCATTTCTTTTCAATGACACGTTTTCCACTGTTAGGCAGTGATTAGCTCGAGGGAGGCGCAGTTGCTAACAATTGCGCTGTGGGATTGGGATCCTGGCCTTCCTGGGACGATGAATGATGATCCATTGGGAAGGTAGAAAAGGGTGTGATGTCTTGAAACCCCGCCTCACTAATCTTACTAACTTTAGAGGTATAGAGGAGATTCTTTAAGCTTTAGCTGCACCCATTCTACTTGTGGTTCAGTTTCATATCCTCCTTTGGATTTTCTTTTATGCGTGGCACACTAACTGAACTTTCTATGCGCAGGCAGCCCTTGAAACTGTTTCTTGATAACTCGTGTCCTTATTGCACTCGTAGTTCGTTGTGGAAGATGTGTGCGGCTGCAAACTGCACCTGGAGCTCTTTGATTACGATAATACTCCAACTGACGACGACCTGGGAAGGTATTCCGCAAACCCATTGACTAATCAAACGACTAAACAATTCAGCAATCATGACTTTTCTGATTCACATGTTTTGTGCTCGGAGGATGAATTCGAAGGTGTATGTCACATCCAGTCTCATTGCTTTCACCGTTTGCTTCTTGATTGCGTTGCTTTCCTTGTTTGTGGCTGGTGCCTTTGCAATGTTCGCAATTCCATCAAAGCACGGCTGAACACTGATGGTGAGCAAACATTTAAAGACTTGCAACTTCCAGGGCTACCATCGAAGTTGCTAATATCGCCAGAAAGGGACATGAGGACACGGTTGGTTTACGAAAATACCGCTAAACTCTGAGGACCTATTTATGTGTTCGTTTTCTAGTGGATTACATTAGAGCAAGCGACTAAAGGGATCGTTCATCTTAGACTCTATTGGATGTCATTGAGTTCGGACTATAATGATCTGAAAGCTGTACGTATTGAGATTCTAAAGGGAATTAGTTATCTGCAGGCAAGCTTCTCTTCTAGGCACTAGCAGAAACCCAAATGCTTCGTGTGACTGCTATGAATACTGCCATTTTATGCTTGTATGTTGATTCTTGCAAAATGCTACCGGTAGGTTCGGGTACCTCTGGTCCCTCCCAGAAAAATGGCTAATTTATTGATTTAGCAAACTAGAGCCTCAACAAAACCAGATCCCTACTTGGTAATTACTCTGGGCAAATCCACACAACAAACTAGCGTTATAATGCGGACCACGGATCCAGTGTGGGAACAGGGATTCATCTTTATGATCGCCAATCCGGAATCCGACTCACTGTATTTTAAAGTCATGGACCAGAAAACTGGTAGCGAAATGGGCGAATTGGTCTACCAATTAACCACGCTTTCCAAGAAGGTCAACCTAACTGTTCCGCAGCAACCTTTCGGCTTAAAGAAGGGTGGGCCAGAGAGTAAACTTATTATGTCTTTCCACATGCGAGTGAGTGGAAATCGATGTAGTTTAAAACGAATCGAAGCAACCTGATTGCGGTACAGATTCTGAAGAGTCCGGAAACTGAAGAAGACCTTCCTCTCGCACGTCAAGGATCGACGAAATCTAACGCAACAATCAGTCCGATGAATCAGAGTCCACCATTGAAGACCATTTCTCCAGACCCTTCGATCAGCAGCTTAAGTGGTTCATCACTTCCTCCGCAAGCTAGTAGTAGGGTCACCACCGATGTGGCTGAGGAGGTCTTTGAACAGGAGACAACCCTTCAATTGTCATCATCAGTCTCCGATTCTGGGCTAATCCATCGTACGCCAAGTGTCACATCGTAAATTTATTCCTATCCATTCATTTCATCGCGAAACTTCTCATTTCTCTGTTCATCCTTCAGGTCAGTCGGAGAACACGGACTTGGACGTATACAATTGACATTGCGCTATAGTGTTCAGAGGCAGAGACTTATCATAGTCGTGCATAAAGTGGCGTAAGAATCATTCCCAATTTCAGATTAGCGGCATACAAATGATGCTCAATTCACTACCATTCCAGAAATATACCCCTAAAGGATCCATCAAGTATTCCCGATCCATATGTGAAGCTGTATCTGCTTCCAGATCGTGCAAAGGATAGCAAACGTAAGACAAGTGTAAGTATCATCAGAACCTTAGAGATACTACAGCCAAAAGTACGAATAGATTTTTTTATGAAAATCATCATTTCCAGGTCGTTAAGGATAATTGCAATCCTGTGTTCGATGACTCGTTCGAGTACGTTATTTCGCAGGCGGAACTGCCAAGTTTGCAGTTGGAGGTGACAGTTTGTACGCAGAAACAGCTCTTTTATTCGAGTAGTAATGTGTTAGGACAAGTACGTCAATGATTTACTGCTTTGTCTGAACATAATTGCTAATAAATTCAGTTACAGGTCATTGTGGATTTGGGAGAGAATAGTTGGACGCAACCCTTCAACTCTTGGTTCGATCTTCAACCGGAGAAAGATTAATCTTCTAATAATGGCAACATTGTTCTTCAATCGCCATTGCTGATGACATTTAGGCTAATTTTTCTCATGTTTTTCATTACAGACTATGACATGACTACACTTAACTTTCGCATATTAAAACTAATCTATGGAATTTATTATCTTGCATACATATTCTATTTATCAATTTCAATAAATATATATTACTAAATAAGTCATCTTTTTCCACTCCTCCTGCTTGTTGTTTTTGGCCTTCCTCTTCGCCGTTTATCGTTTTAGGTCAACTCTAGAAACCATCAGATTGTGTTTTCAGGTACTCAGGTCTACCCCTCTTCTACGACTCCCCACCTCATCCCAATAACCCATCCTACATTCCCTTCCAATAACTAAGAGGTCGTACATGGAGGATGTTCAATGGGGCCAAATAGTAGGGCCTTAGTGCTCCATCCTTTGCAACTTTACCTACGAAAGGCAGCTTTTTGTACAGGCTTTATGACATCCTATGAAAATATGTCTCCAAGTACACAAATATCCTTTCTGGCCCATCTTCTATAAGGCTTTCACGTTCTTCTCCTCAAAATCTGCTTTATCCGAGTGTTGAGAGCTAAATTATCGGATTATACTATTGAGTTCAGGCTCATATATTTCTAGCTACTCAATCAATTTGCTCATATGAATTACCTATTTATTATTCAATTATTCTATTTACATCACAATTATGAATTATGGCGTTCATGCACCGATTAAGTGAGACAGAAAGAAATTTAATTTATGGATTCAGATCATAATTATCTAACTAGTTAGCCCTGGAAATAGGAATAAAGCATTGTGGTTCATTGATAAACATATTTAGTCACAGTTTACAACATTTCATCTGAACCCTGGAATGGATTTAATTGCTCCCAAGCTGCTTTCTAATTCATTTAATAAAATGATGTGTCATTTCAAGTCAATCAGTATTTAAATGAGCAATTAGTACATTTCATTAAGTGGCTTTTTCATTTCGCTACAATTTCTAGTTGATTACATGAATTTTATATATTTCAATATATTCGTTATGAACTAGAACTGGTTAAATAATGAATGTTATGCAAAAAATCAATGCGAAATGCAAAGAATGCGCAATAAGCAAATTAGAAAATAGCAGGACTTGATAAAACATGTTCGCTACTATTAATTGCAAGCCAATCAAAGTTCATCAGCACCTAAGGATAATTGTAGCTAAATCTTAAAGAAATTTGACTGAAATTAATGATTTTATAATATGAATTTTTTAGAGTCGTTATGATATGTCATAATCGAAATGAAAGAAGAGCTGAAAAAGAATACGAACCTGTTGACCCGAAACAAAGATAATTTAAATGTTTTGCCTGTGATGCAGAGGAGACAAAAGGAACATATGGAGTTAGTTATAAATTAAGATGCGATTAAAGTTTATGAAACATCGGAATGCGTTATGGCAATGTAATCATCATTCGGTAGAAGCATATAAACATTGACAGCGATATGATCTCGAAAAGAACACTTTCACTGCCAGATATTCAGTAATCGTTGAATGCCAAGTGTAAAATAAACTTAGAGTTGCAATGAAATGAAATATTAATTGCATATCGGAACTAGACGTCCGTTAATTATCCAATTAGCCAAGGAAGTCAATTGCCAATCATCATGAATCACGCAGAAATGAGATCAGCTATTAAGATGCAATCGGCGGAATCAAGTTTATCAGCATTTGAGTGACGAGTTTGGCTTCGAGCGAATCGCCATTGGAATGTCTTTATCGGGCAATAAGATGCTGGAATTGGGGCATGATTATGTTGGTCAAGCATGAATGTTAAGTGTAAGCAAAAGGGAAACTTTCGCCTTGTTGTAATTGAGGTGATTCGAAATGACGCAATCGGGAGCACATGTGCAAGTAATTATAACTGGCATAAGTTATTCTCGTTTTCTTACGTGCCTTATTTTCGGCCATTAATGCGTTTCTTAATTGTTGCGTCATTCGCGACGTAATCATTTTGCTATACGGATTAGAGAAGATTCTTCCCGCAGTTTTTTCACTTCTTATTTCATTTCTGTTCAAAGAATACTATCTACTTCTATATAGCGTGCAGATTTAGTTAGTTGTAGTAGTTAGATCTGAGAGATCCAGTTAACTTTCGCTTTCATGTTGCTTGATATTGAATGTGATTTAAATTTATAAATGGATATATTTATAACAATCATTAGTATAAGCATAACGAAGTTTTGTTACTTTCAAGTTCGTTGTTGGAGGGCAAGCAGGCAGCACTTAAGCCCTATTACAGCCACTTAGACTGCAAAGGAAGTTAGCCGAATGGTAACGCAGTTGCCCACGAACCTGGTGACTTAGGTTCAATCCCAGTCAAAGCATTACCATTTTCTAAGAAGCGGAAGTAGTAAAAGGGCAATATAACACCTGAAATAGCTAGATTTGAGCCTATTGTGCATCCTCCAAGCAGGGCCACTGAGTTTGGAAGGGAAGATAGGATTGGGTTATTAGGATATCGTGGACCCTCCTCGGTACTAGCCGGATATGTAGAAAAACAATTATGAAGGGATAAAATGAGAAAAGAAAGAGAGGAGTGGAATCTCTAGAGTTCTAAGAAATACGATAAAATATTGAGGATAAAACAATAATAAGGGTAAAACAATAAAGTTTAGACCATTAATAGGAGTTAACTAACACAAATCCTGATCACCCTGCTCTATTCTCCTGCTCCAATTTCGATTATCTCTTCTATTCGACATTGGAAATTTTTAATTACAAAGTTACTTGCAAAGGAGGAACAGTAATCCACAATTAAAGGTTTTAATATTTCAGGTATAATTAAGCCATCCATTTTTCCAGCATTTGAATAATTTTACGGGAACGGTGAATTTTAATCAACATTAATTATACCATTTTCTGGAAATTTGTGTCTAAAATTTTGCAAATAATATACACGAATATTGGAAAATTCCTAAATTGTAAATCACTTGCAATCAATTTATCTATAGAAAAAATTCTTACAGAAAATGGCGCATAATTAGTATTAATAATCATTTAACTAGATGCTAATTTGCAAGTACAAATTAAACTAATGAAAGCTATATTCGATAATTTCGCTTACATTTACAAATTTGCAATACCAAAATGATTGAAGGAATCCTAAATTCTTATTTATCATCATTGTTGCAATTAGTCAACAACAGAATAATTCTCTGTATTTCTTCGCGCGTTTAAAATCGAAAATGAATGTTATTGCTCAATATCTTCATAATGCTGTTTAATATTCAACCAAATATAATATACACATTCATATCATCGTCACTATTGTCGAGTTCAACGGTATTTCAGATATTTAATGTCAATTTGATCTGAAAATGGCACACGGACACTCGCCACATACGAATCTGCTTAATAAATTTCTATAATTACCCTTTGAACCTAAAACCGGTCAACGGAATGTTATCCTTACCTGCCAAAAAGATTGCAAGCCGTAAATTCAAGAACAAAGCCGTGCTATTTAAATTACAGCCCACCTACATCGAATTCACTCGAAATCGGTGAACATTTTCGATTTTTTATAAAAATAACAGGGTATAATTCCGAATGTATTTAAATCTAATTCTCAGTATTAACGCCTAATTGAGGTGAAGATCTGCCTGGAAAGGCCCAAATACTTGGAATCCCAATCCTAAACTGTTTATATTTCTGGCAAGTTAGACCTGGAATTCGTCTTCAATATTGGAATCTTATTTGGTTCTTTTATTTCAAGCTCAACCAGCTAGAAGAGGAACAAGCCTGGAAAGGCAAAAATTCGCGAAAAACGTCGGATTAGAAAGTTTTCTTTGATCCTGGGGCATGGTAAATGCCAAAATAAAGTGTAAATGAAATATCAATCAAAAATTGAGGATATGATATTAGGAATATGAAAAGTAGACTGAAAATAGATTTCATCTATATCTTTCATTACTTTAGGTATAAGGAACAGGATTACTTGATAACAAAGTTACTAAGGCAGAGTAGATTAGCAAGGTGAGAGTGCCCAAATAACTGGCATGGACAGCGGCGCGAGGTATCCCAGAGGGAAAGCAATCCGGACCCAAGAATACTACAAAGGACTCTAGAACTGCTCTGTTAGTTGAATACTGCTCGATCAGTTTAACAGTAAGGCCATTTATCAAACGTAATAGAAATAGCAATCAAAAATTGAGGAAGTTCGGGAGTACCAGGAAGAAATGCTTGCAGGAGTAAATTTAGGAATAGGAAAAGTAGGAAGATTTCAGGTATATCTTTTAATATCTCAGTTATAAGGAATAGGATTAGTTGATAACAAAGTTACTAAGTTGCAGGTACAGTAGATTAGCAAGGTGGGAGTGCCCAAAGGACTGATGGGCACCGCGGCGGGAGGTATCCCAGAGGGAAAGCAATCCGGACCCAAGAATACTACAAAGGACTCTAGAACTGCTCTGTTAGTTGAAAACTGCTCGATCAGTTTAACAGTAAGGCCATTTAGCAAACGTAATAGAAATACCAATCAAAAATTGAGGAAGTTCGAGAGTACCAGGAAGAAATGCTTGCAGGAGTAAATTTAGGAATAGGAAAAGTGGAAAGATTTCAGGTATATCTTTTAATACTTCAGGTATAAGGAATAGGAATAGTTGATAACAAAGTTACTAAGTTGCAGGTACAGTAGATTGGCAAGGTGGGAGTCCCCAAAGGACTGATGGGCACCGCGGCGGGAGGTATCCCAGAGGGAAAGCAATCCGGACCCAAGAATACTACAAAGGACTCTAGAACTGCTCTGTTAGTTGAAAACTGCTCAATCAGTTTAACAGTAAGGCCATTTGGCAAACGTAATAGAAATACCAATCAAAAATTGAGGAAGTTCGGTAGTACCAGGAAGAAATGCTTGCAGGAGAAAATTTAGGAATAGGAAAAGTGGAAAGATTTCAGGTATATCTTTTAATACTTCAGGTATAAGGAATAGGATTAGTTGATAACAAAGTTACTAAGTTGCAGGTACAGTAGATTAGCAAGGTGGGAGTGCCCAAAGGACTGATGGGCACCGCGGCGGGAGGTATCCCAGAGGGAAAGCAATCCGGACCCAAGAATACTACAAAGGACTCTAGAACTGCTTTGTTAGTTGAATACTGCTCGATCAGTTTAACAGTATTACAAACTTACGAAAGCAATGAATCTATTAAAGTTGGCACCAGATTAGTAAGCGAATGCGAGCAGGTTCATGATGAAGTAGTAGTAGTAGTAGTAGGTAAAGTTCGGTGTCGTAGCGCTCTGTATCAAGTCACATTGCATTCGCGAAAGAATCGTGTGCGTGCACCGTCAGTTCTCACCTGCGAACGAAATCGAAAGTCGATCGTCTGCGCGAATCTGAGACCGATTTTTCGCCGCCTTGCATTCTTCGCCATCCTTCAGCGATTCCCTAATATGCCCACCATCGAGTCGTAACTGTTCATAGCTCTGGGACAGTTCTCCTGCGAAGATGTGCGCTCTGCTGATGATCGCGTTGCTGCTGCTGCTGGCGCACCCCGGCAAAGAGGACTCAGTGCCCGAGGCGCGACTAATAAGCGATAAGATCGACGTGCGGGGGATGCTGAATGCAAGCATCGCCAACAAAAGTGCATTGTCCTACGTGGTGACGTCGGCGCGCAACGAAACCCTCGACAGATTGCAGCTTCTTACCGATCTGGAGCAGCAGCTCGACTTGGATAATCAAATGAAGGGCAAAGTCTGCATCCGCAATCTGAGCAGGTGCATGGAGAGCGGTAAGATAATTGCACGTCGGATTAAGACCATTTCTGCTCGAAGGTCGTCTGCTTCTTCGGCTGCAGACTGCGCTTCTTTGCGCTGATTCTGATGGCCGGGTTCCTCCTCACTGACGATGACGCTGTTGGCAATTTAGGGCAAATGTCATGTGAAAAGAGAACTGAAAGGAATATGCACGATTTGCAATAAAAGTTCAGTAACAAATTTCGAAACTCGCGGCGAACGTAATCAAATGCTGACTGCGCCCAACTTAAGACTTATTATTCTAATCAATCCATGTTTTCCTCTAATTTTGGCTGGAAATCACTAAGTTTCGCATCCGAGCGGTGATTAACCGCTCGTTGATGTGTGTTGCAATATTACAAGCCAAACTTGAATCGAATTGGAATTTCATCAGCGATCAAGTTGACAAACAGAACGACACTGCAATTTAATAGCAAGTACTCTTTGCCAGCACTTTCAGCTTCAAGGCGACGAAATGCATGCCACTATCAAGCGAAGCGATAATTAACATGCAGAATAATTGCTAATTGCTCGTAGCCTGCTCTCAAATTCAAATGCAGTCGATTTAACGAATTACAGATAATTATAATATTAAACGAACAACGTTTACCCATGGAAATTTCACGATTAATTCGGCTTGCTTTCGAATGCAAGAATCAAGAGATGAATTTCGAGAGTAAACCAAAATATTGCTACTATTAAAATCTTCAGGTTCTTCTTTCTTCTCATTCTTAGGCTACTCGCCTGTTCCTTCATCACGTTATTTGTAACTTCAGGTCGTAAGGTTTTTTGAGCCAATTTTTAGGGATGTAACAGTGAAAGACGTTAATATGACTACCGGAGAGAGTTTCGATTGTTACAAAACACCGAATAATTTTCCTGTGGCTGGGAATCGAACCCAGCACATTGGTGTAGCGTCTAACGACGTTAGCACTACGCTATATCTTCCCAAGGTAAACCAGTATTAAAATCCAAAAGCAAGCAAAATAGATATTTCTTTTGTAAAATGCCCGAATGGCGAAAGTGTAGTTTGTAGGAAATTTAAAATGCAGAGCACACCATATCGGTATAGCTAGCAAGTTGCTTACAAAATGCATTCACGATAATTTTCGCTAAACTTGCTCAATTTACGCGCGTAATTAACTCGAGTCGAGTTTGCGCACGAGTTTCCTCAAATCTGCTGCAATCTCTTAATGCGGATTGCGATGTTTGCGCCGCAGACAAAAGTGGCAATTCGCAATTGCATTGCACATGACTTCTCGCTCCAATAACATGGTCTCCTCCACTCAGCAACAGGCAAAAAGTCGCGATTCTTCAATGCTAATCGAAGTTTCGCATTATTCGCATTATCGCTATGCACCATCGTGTAAGGAAGTTGTCCGTGGCGATTTGATTAGCGCGCACTTTTGTTTATGCACATCGTTTGCATGCGATGCGGTTGCGAAGCAACAAATTGCATTTTAAGCGCATGCACGGTTATAATTAATGCGGCTTTCAAACGCGTAAATGCGCTGCCTCGCTCGTTTCATCATCGGTTTCAGTTTGGAAAAATGTCGATGCCATCAACTCTGCAAACAAGTGACATAAGCCCACAAGCCCATGGAAACGCTCTCGCTCATCGCACATAATCACAATTCGCCGCAATATTTGGTAACATATTAACAAAACATTTCGGATAATGTAGCTCAAGGATGCACGACTTTTTTTTCCAACAATTCGGATCCAGTGAGCATGGAAAGAAAAAGTTACCATTGTTGTGCCACTAACACAACTCTTCCTTTCTTGAGGTGTGTTGGAGCGCGTGTGCAGAAACACGCAGCACTTTGGTTCTACAATTTGGCCCATTTACAGCCTCCTTATAAGGCCATTTAATTGTTGGAAGGGTAAAGAGAATTGGGGTTTTGAATAGGATGGCCGCTGTTCAGCGAATGAACCCAAGTCACTAGACTAGTAGACCATCAGCGTTACCACTCGGCTACCGAGCTACCTCTAGTTTTTCTTGTTAGTTTCTAGATTTAACTACTAATTGGCAAAACCGTCAACCGATTAAGTATTTTCTGCATTTGTTAAAGAGTGTTCGCAGCTAAAAGTACAATTGACAACAAACAGCGAGAATGATTACTCAAGACCATTAAGTAAACTTTTCTGCTGATGAAGAATGTACATGAGAGTCATAAAACCATTACATTGATGAGTAATCGTCATTTTCAAATCGATTCGTGAATGAAAACACGGAAATCCAATTCGAGCTTAAAGACTTCGTAATCATTAACGTATAATTTTGTAAAGCAATAGAGCAATCAACTTAATGAAAAAATAAAATAAAGAGTTGGCATTGAGCCTTTCTTGCGAAAATTGTTATTATTTTAGAAGCTTATATTGCTTATCTCCTATTCAATCGAAAGGTGAACTAATAAAACATCGAGAAACTATTGTATATGGAATAATCTTCCTATAAATGGTCAGGAATCATCAAACATAACTTCTACTAATACTACTTTATCATCTATGTCCAGTTTGGCCAAGAATAGCTTGAAAAATGAAAAAGATAACACCCAGTCGATCAAGGTTGAAATGATTGAAAGCCATTCCTTTTCATGGTTCATAGATTGAGTCTCAATTATTGAAAAATGTATTGAAAGCATTCATTTCATTTCATCTTT
The DNA here is from genome assembly GCA_025447835.1 of Labidoglobus nevermanni. Classification (NCBI taxonomy): domain Eukaryota; kingdom Metazoa; phylum Arthropoda; class Insecta; order Coleoptera; family Staphylinidae; genus Labidoglobus; species Labidoglobus nevermanni. Next base: position 1,755 of record JAOEHK010020918.1, on the reverse strand, counting down.
GAATATAATGAATTTCGAGCTATTTCTCATTCCAAGGGCATTTTCCTGGAAGCCGATTTAGTAACTGGTATCCATTACTTCCATTCTCATTGAAAACTTACTGGCCTTAACGTAGCAGGGACTTTGCAAAAGAATAATTAATAATTGAATACGTGCTTGCGAGAGACACCGGAATTCCCTTGATTTCAATGTCCACATAAACGCTGAGCAAATTTATCCGATTTTCATTGACAAGTTCATGCTTCACTTAATTGACTAGCGACTTAAGACTACGATTACGTGCACAAGAAGCAAATTGGCTGGAATTAAATTGATCAGTCGTGTGATATTTTTGTGTCTTATTCGCATTCTTACTCCAAGCTGCAATTATCGCATCTGCGAGCCAGCAAAGGCAGCAATGCAATCATCAAGGTCAGCTTCAATAAAGCGACAGATTGCAAGCAACATACAAGTGAATTCTGCAAGAAATGCTGTTGCGATTAACACGAGTCAATTTGTTTATCATTGTGTAAATTGACATTGCATGCATATATCAATGTATTTTGCATTTAGAGCTCAGAAACTACTTAAGTATTCTAAAACATTTGCATTTATATGATGAATCGGTATAAACACGCATTTACGTGGTATTACTAAAAGGATTTGTTGCATTAAATTGTAATTGTTGCAATTGTAGTTATTAGACTATTATTAGATTATACAATTCATCTCATAAATGCCGTCTTATCGGAGCTTAGCGATCCAAATTGGATTGGAAATTGAAGATGGGACTAGAGTGTGTTCGACGTAAGATGGTATTATTGTAGCTGTAGTAGCATATTCTACATCCCCCCTTGTACTTGTCACTTAGATTTTCGAAGGGAAGATAGGATTGGGTTTTAAGGATGTGTTAGGAATCATTGCTGACTGTACTGCAACCACATTTAGCATGGCTTCGCGCTACACAAAGGTAACACTTTTTCAGGGCTTGAACCCAAGTCACCTGACTCGTAGGGCATCTACGTTACCACTAGGCTATCTTGCACTTGAATCTAAGCGGCATAAATAGGGCATAAGCGTTACACGCCTAATTTCATTTTATGCAAATTTATTAAATAACCCTCTTATAAGTGTTATAAGTAGTTGTGATCCATGATTGTATTATTTCCCATTTATTTTTAACACATCATTCGAATCTTTTCCGTATTGAATTCTAAATATAACGAAACCCGCGGCAGTTCAATTCTTTTCGTTTTCAACAATTGCAATCAACTGGATTCCCGTTACAAAATTTGTGGTAAACTTTCGAATATGCGAAATGTAGAGGTCAAACTAAATTATAACACATGACATTCCACAAATTTGTTGCTAATCGCTCAATAATTGCGAAACTTTGGGCGATTTTGCACATTGCCTCTACCTGCAAATGTGAAGGCTACTTTATTGTTGGTGATGCTGCACACGGACATTTCCCTAGAGATGCAATGAAATGATTAACTTCTAACCACTTCTCAATTGTAATGCCATCTGCCCACATTCGATATGTGAAGTACCAGACCACGAAATGATCGTTAATTGACGGTGGATGCTTGCCACATTATTGCAAAACCAACACCGGAACCATTGAAATCTCGCGTATTCGCACTAGACGAATTGGCTATACGTAACGTTGACATAATGTCACAATCCAATTATCAATTGTAGGATATGGCAACATGGCCGGGATGGGAAGGAGCGCGCCAAAGAGCACGTTTTCTAACCTAACTCACTCACGCT
>JAOEHK010020917.1:0-59945 GCA_025447835.1 Labidoglobus nevermanni | reverse complement strand
TTGGAAATTCTGGGCATTCTGTTCTTTTGCTATGATTTGATTAGAACCAAACTGGAAAAGCTTCTTTCGCAGAGGAATTTGAATGTACCCACGCCCCCCTTGAATATTGCTCACGCCTCCCTTGGGGGGGCGCGCCCCACAGTTTGGGAAACCATGTCCTAGAACAATGTAAGGACATCCCGGAACTGAAGACCATTTGTTTAGCTTAGTTTCTTGGGAGAAGAATGAACTAGTTTCCTCCTTGAGTGTACTTTCGAAATAGTAAAGAATAATTGGTGCGTTGCCGGTGAGATGCTGGGCTCGCGAATGAAGTGCTGGCAGTTTGATGACTCGACCCACCGTGGGGAATCAGCATTCGCGAGCGTGAGCGGCATTTCCGGAGCGCGAGCAGGCGTAGCAGTTGAATGAGCAAATCTGCCGCACTGATGACATTACTTCAATTTCACTTTGCGCAATGTGCGAACACACACGCGAAATCGGAATACCATTGGCACTCGCTGATAGCGGTGTGCCTGCCTGCAACGCCGGCGCCCATGACCGCACTATGGAAATGCGGCGCTCACACCGTGAGTAATTGTTCTGCTATTGCGTCGGCCTCAGCAAGGATGCGGTGACACCGAGATTCATCTCTTTGGAATGCACCGCAGCTTGCGAAACGCGCAACGTGCGCGAAGAATGCGCCAGAATGGCGAGATTTGAGAACACCTCTTCGTCAAATTGCAGTCATTTTTTTAGCGCCTCCTTTTAAGGAGATCCTAGGCGATTAGTCTCACTTGTGACTAACGATCCAGAGTTATTGCTCGTTACAGCTAGTTTGGTATTGTGATGCTTTTATGGTTTCCTGTGGTTCCATTTCTCTCAAATTTCATATTTAATCATTTTCTTCTTCCTCCTTCAACATGTAAGGTACTTTGACACAATTTAATGACCTAATAATATCTCTGTGGCTGGGAATCGAACCCAGTAGATTGGCGTAGCGTCTGACTACGTTAGCACTACACCACTTCTCTCTGTGGGTGACACTTGGATATTTCTATATATAGCGCAACTTATTTTTGTGGGCGAAATTGAAGCTAATCTTGGTGAAATCCAATCCTTCTGCAGGGCGACTGAAATATGCATGGCATTTACATTAACTGTGCATTTGCAATGTTAAGAAGGTGCAATTACATTCTTCGACGAATCCATGCCGAATACAATTACGCTGATTGTAATTTATGGCTGGTTGTAATAGATTTATGGTGCAAACCCCCACGGAAGCCGCCCAGTTAGGCTCGCAATTGACGAGTCCGTGCGCATTTGCAATTTACAATAAAGGCAAATATTTACAGCCCTCGGATAATAGCAAATATTGTGCTAGCTTTTGTGCGGCCGAAGCCGATTTCACTTCACACGGTAGCCGCAAATAGGAGTGGCATTGGATGTCCACACAAACGCATAATAAGTGGCCAGCATCCCCGCTGCGCGCAGATTTTACCTCGATATGATCCATCTCACCCCTGGCCCTTTCATGCGCTTCGCAGGGATTAACGCAAATTGCTCTGTGCTAACATAACTATTAAGTCAACAATAATCCAAACCAAATGTTGACAAACCAATTTATGCGCTGACAATTTGTCGGATTTCCCAATATAAATTTGTTTATAATAAACACACTATTAGCCCACTATAAACCACCTGCAAATCCTAAATCGCTTAGTAAACTTTGCTAATCCTCCAACTTTGCTTCACCTATATATTTCATAGGTTTAATACTGCGATCACTGGTCATTTCATAATATTGCAAAATCGCGGAAATTCGGCAGATCTTAGTACACAATCGGCAAGTAATATTGCATAATCCGACAAGTATTTCACAATCTAGCGAATATTGCACAATCCGGCAAGTATTCTGCAATCCAGTAAGTATTATTTTGCGATTTGGAGGCAAGAATTGCGTGATTCAGCGGCAAGTATTGCGTGATCCGGTGCGAGTATTACGTGATCCGGCCGCAAGTATTGCATAATCCGGTAAATATTGACGAGCAATGCAGTGAAAAATTAAGGACGAGATAGTAATGAGATATAAGGAAATGTAAGATCAAGCATCAATCAAGGGACCCATCAAGGGTTGCAATTCTACCCTTTAACACTTCATAATCTGATAAGCTAGCAGACTGCAATAAGTCAATTGGGGCCGGTGCTAAACGGGCTGGCGTGGAGCATGAAATATGAAGAGAGGCATTTGAAAGTTATTTGAAGCGTGGTGCTTTGAATAAATTTGCGTCCATTGCCGTTGGATTTTCGGCTTGTCAGAGCGCTTTCAAACGCGGCAACATAAACACACATTCTTTATGCTCCTTGTGCATTCCGCGCCTTGCTCCTTGTCGGCGTGGCGCGCGTTCCCGCGCAATGTCTTCGGGCCGGGCCCCTGGTTCATGTGCAATATGCACCAACGGCGAACGCCTTCGGCCATCCGGAGCGTGTGTGCCCATATGTTCATTCGCTGCCTCACTTTCGCATTCTGCGGCAAACCAGTTTGTGGTGTGTGCCGCTACCAAACAGCAATCATCTCTTCCTCTCTCTCTCTGCCTTTCCCGCTGTATCCGTAATCTCGACAATGCGATGGCTTTATCACTCAATCTCTCGCAGTCGTAAATCACTACTCGTAATGCGCTCAAAACATCTCTTTATAAGCCCGCCGACAAACAATTCGCGAAAACCCGCAGGACTCATGGATGACCTTATTCTAGGAGACCATAGTAAAAACGAGGGAAAACTATATCAAGTGGGTAATTAATGTAACGGATAATTAGAGGACAATAGATCAAGATTTCACATTTCTCTTCTGCACATAATTGTCGCCAATTACAGGCAGAGGCACGCACAATGGCGTCATAAAGAAGTAGAACATTTCGCAACTGCTCGCGTTAATCCACCCCTTGCATACCTTCGGTTCGGCGACCGGATTATTGATGGATGGCGTGGTGCTTGTCCGGTGAGCGGTCGTTAGATGGTGCCATTGTGCGTTCGGAAATTAATTAATTTCACATTCCCGAGATGACGTCAAGACGTCACGAGGTCGCGGACTTTCGTCGCGCAGGATGCGGAGACAGGATGGCCACGCTGCGATGCTCGCCGGTGATAACGCCGTCCTGCGATGCCGTCGCCGATGTCGCCAGCCCCAGCCCCAGTTTCCACCGGCGAGCGCCGCAGCGCAGCCCAAACAAAGAAGCGCCTGCCCGCCTGGAATGCGCTGCCTGCCATCTTCTTGCATTTTATGGACTCCTCTTATCTGCAGCTTTATTTCAATTTCAATTTTACAGCATATGCCCTCGCTCTGGTACTTGTCTATAAGTTATTTCAGTTGCTGACTTTTCTATCCCATCCCATTTTCTGATTGGCAATGCCCTGAAATTGATGGTTTGAGTACAGTTTCCCGTCTCTCCAGGTAATGCACGTGCAATAAAGCGAGTTTATTGAGGTGTCCCATTGTTGGGCAAGCCGAGATGCGAGGCTTGTAAATTATGCTCATAGGAAGCGGGCAAGTAGGAGAAAGTAGCTGCGCGTACTTCTTTTACAGCACCTCGTTTGTGGGCACATTGCGCTTATTTATTAGCTCCCCAACACGTTTATGGGCGCGCGAGAGGTCCGCCGGTAATTTACGATTTGTGTAAATGCCTCAATTCATTGAGTCAATTCTGCGTCTGGGGCGGAACGAACGCGATCGTTCGCGCCCTTACCTCGGGCCCGCCAGCGTCCGTTTACGAGCCGCCAGGTCAATATTTGTGAGGGCAATAGATCGGAATGCGGCGACCTCCAATTAGTGTCCGTTTACCGCAAACGGTGCGCAAGTCATGTCGATTAAGGATGCAATGTGCGCGTCTTGTCACAGGAAATTTCGCGAGGATTTGTCACGCTGAATTGAACCGCAATCGGTGCCCGGATGCCCAGCGATCGCAGCGCTGAGCTTCGGATGAGGGCTTTCGCCCCCGAAGCGTAAATGACTGTAAGGCGTTCATTAGGACGCGCTGTTTGCGATGTCGTACGCGTTTCGACATGCTGTTGGAGGTAGTAAACATTCTCGAAGCAGGCACGAAGGAGGCGAGCGACGAAACCGAAAATATAGATCGCAGATAAGCGCGCATTCCATTCGGATGCACTTTTTTGCTGAGTGGTGCGAGCGAACGAGCACCACCACCACCACCACCACCACGATGCGCATTGTTTAATTTCGGATAGCTTGTAAGCATTGCCGCCTCTTGTGAACTCCGGCGGCGCTGCGCCAAGATGAAGAGGAGCCTTTCAACCGGGTCGACCGGGTGACTAAGTTCGTCGTCGCTCAAAGCTACGGCCACCAGCAGAATTTCAAACAAAACGAAATGCTCTTCGTACGACGTGTGAAATCATTCACACCGGGTGCTGCTCTAGAAGGTACACCTTCATCTCAATCCATTCAGGGCCCACACTGCGGAGGACACCATGTAGATGTGCCTTCGGTGTGGTAGGTGAGCACTAGCGCCTTGCTTTTCAAGAAATGTGCGCCGTCTTCGTGAGAACCAAGCGCTGCGTTCGCGGAATGAGTCGGCCCCGTTGTCGGGCAATGACAGATCACCTCGGCAATGCGGGCCACTGAGGATCTTTACGAATATGTCGCCACCAAGATGGTAACCAGCATAGAGGTGCGCTGATTCGTCGACCGGAAGTGCCAATATTGACATACGCGATTCTGGTATCATCTTGTGGTCCGAATGAAGCAGAGAGAAAGAGCGTGTGAGAGGAGAACATGTGAACGGTTGAGTAAACAGAGATACACATTTAATAACAATCAATAGTCTCTCGCATCCAATTCATTGTGCTCTAATATCACAGTGGAAATGATACAAAGGTTTGCAATCGATAATTGCATCGAAATGCGACAACTCGACCAAGAAATGCGCGTCACATGTTCGGCTAATGCATTTGCGCTCGCACACTGTGGCGGCGAAGAAACGGACAAGAAGTGAGTTCCACAAGACAAGGCGACAAGACGCTACAATGGCAATTTCTGCAACAACAACAACAACAACGCTGTCGCCACTCGTTTCATTCGACGTTCAAAACAGATTCACATTTGCAATCAGTGTGATTTGCTTACAATTAGCCAATATGCTCAATATAAAACCCTAATGTAATAAAGTCGAGATCCTTCAATGCCCAGCAGCCGCAGGAAGAACAAAGTCATTCCGAAAAGCTCCTACCAGGTCCTTGTAGTCAGGTCAAATATATTAAGTTATTATGTGGTAATAAATAGTAAAAGTATGGGATAAGTATAATTACATCGTAGCGTATGGTCATAAAGGCGTGTAACAGAATCTGGGAGCTAAGAGGTCCTCTCAGACCCTCGTCGGACTGCTGCTGCCGGCCAGCCTATCGAAATTGCGATGCGTGTACTGCAGCAGGCTGATGTAGTCCCGATAGATGGCCCAGTCGCGGAAGAGCCGCTTGGTCTCGTCCAGACGCAGTAGCTCGGTGGGCAAATGGTGGCGGTGAATGTCCTCGCGCTGGGTCGCGCCCAGGGTCGCGATGCCGACCTGCAGTTCGGTGAGCACGGCCTTCAGGTCGATGCTCATCTCCTCGAACATGGCCGCCAGCCGGGGATTGTCGCTGGGGTTGCTGTGCTCGTGGCGCACCCGGTCCAGTCCCACGGCGTACTTTTGGAACTGCTCGTACAGGTCCACCATAATATCGGCCACCTGCGCACACAGGTCCCCGCTAGTCCTGCTATCTGAGCCATCATTCCGTTACACTTACCGCCTCTGGGCTCACTGGGCCCTCGCCGCCGTCCACTTCCGATAGGTTCTCCAGTGCCGGGAACCATTCGATCTTGTGATTGAACATGCCCATCTTGTCCGGCGTGCGATTAAAGCGGTCCTGCTGTAAAACGAAAGCGCAATAGTCGCATAAGTAGGCGATTTATGGGTCAAATCGTTATGGACAATGCTGGTGGGCAACGCAACAATTCTCGTCTCATTTGTCTCTCTGGTAAGTGAAACCGACGCGCCCACTCGTCTGCAATTGAATTCGTTCGGCATGCGATACCAAACATTGCTAGAACCAGTATCAAGAAGTGGCGTTTATGGCTACAAGTTAAAAGTCCAATTTGGTTTAGGTTGCCACCTCGTGCGCCCGATTAGAGCAGCGAGAGTGAGCAGACTTAAGATAGGTCAAGACGCGCTTGCTCTCGTCGCGTCGGCGGCGATAAGTCGGACGAGCGTAGCTGATGAGTGAGGAGATGCATCTGAGGCAGCTGCGATTACGCGCGAATTGGTACTCTGAATGAATGCATTCGCGAGCTGCGTTTGTAATGCGGCTACCACTCGATCGCAGACTGCCTGACGCCGTACCACGATTCACGCATCAATCGTCCTTATGTCGATCGCCAATTTGCTACTCATCGCAGCATCCGAACGCAATCGATCCGGAGTGGTTATTACGCAACCAAATTGCAGCATTGTAACGCATCTTAGGCCTCATTGATCAATTCAGCTGTATTTAACCCATTTGATATCAATGCGAAGACCTCAGAGAAACAGAGCAGAGGGTAGTTGGGAGTTGGTTAGGATATCCTCATTCAAGAGGTCCTAGTAGCTACAAAGCATAGTAATAGATGGTAATTTGTTCAGTGGTCTCGTTTCATCCAGAATGGACCGAAGAGCCAGAGGAGGCTATAGTCAACAACACAGAACAACACAGGATTAGGGTCATTGCAGTACAAAGGTTTCATGGTTGGAGGAAACCCTTTCGACAATGTGAAGAAAAGGTATACGGCAGTTAAGGAAGAATCATAGGAGCGTAATATCTTGCAGAATTGCAACTTGTTAGCAAAAGAGGAGGAGACCTATAAATTTGTTAGAATTGAAAATCAGGGTGAATGTTTTCTATAGGAAGATGTTAACTTGTTAAGTGGTCTTGCACCTTCCAGAATGGACCAAAGAACTAAATGAGGCTATAGTCCAGAAGATCTAACAGAGGTAAAGAGGGACAAAGAATATATCTAGAAATAGTGATTGAAGTGATTGAGAACCCGAATCAATATTGTGAAGAAAAGGTATAGGACAAGAAAAAAGAAATCTTTTAGAATCCTAGAATACTATGGGCACATTTATAAGAATAATGCCTTCTAGAACTGCAACCTTAAACCAAAAGGAAGGTATGTTAATTTGCGGTTCTGAAGAAGAGGAAGAAGGGAGTGGAGTTTTTTCGTATGAATGGAATGCTGGTAATCGCGAAGAACACACGTGACAGTCAGGTAGATGGTTTATTGAATGGCATCAATTTCACCGGATATGATCAAGACGCCAGGCATTCATCATATCCTTTCGACGCGCAGAGGAGCATGAATGAACGCGGCACGAAAATATGATAACTATATGACAGCGCGTAATCAGACATCAACGCATTATTGCGCCGCCGGCCCAGGGGCACCTTGAGCGCATACCAATTAAGCACTCTTGTTGTGTCTACGGCAACCGCAGGCAGCGAAGACGTGAAAATACGTTCGCGACACGCAACTTTGTTGATGCCGATCACAGGGCGCGATCCCCCAATCTCATAGATTGACTACGGCCACCTTACCATCAAGTTCAATGGGATTTCGCAAATTGGCCCCACAGGGGTCACGATTCAAGACGTTCTAGTGCTACCTTCTTATAGTTTGTCTAAAAGTTCTCTATATCTCATCCAATCTAACTGTGCTATAACACTAATCCTGTTTTCCGGTTTACTGCTCTATATTGCTCAATGGTACTTCAACGATAAGGAGAGCACATTACCGTATACTTAGCCAGATTGGCATTGGCCTTGTCCAGTGCCTTCTTCGCCTGCTGCTTAATGAACTTGGCGCTCTCGCGGGCGGCTTCCTCTCGCGTGCTGGAGGTGACGTTCCCCGGAAAGGTGACTTGGATCGGCGGCAGCACCCAGTGCTCCGGCTTGTTGTTGGGCGCATCCTCGTCCATGGCGATGCCGGCGGGCGCACAGATGGCTGGTGGTATCACTATTAGCAGGTACGTGCCAACCAGTAGAAGCTCCTTTAGTTCTGCGAGCAAAGAGGTTTCGCATTAGTGGAGCGCCTGCAATCATCGATTCACAACAGGCACGACGAATCGGAAGACGAAGGAGAGCGTTCCACACATGCCGGATTGTGCGCCACACGAATTGCCCGTCTCGAAGTCACGAAGGAAACGCATAATATTGTACGAGGCAGCCGCGAATGAAGAATGGCAGTCGAAAGGGCGCCGGAGCGTGAGAATTGGGTAATTTTCACGCCATTTTATCCGCCACACATCTCGTTCTCACAGTGGCGTCATCCGCATCCATCAACGGCTGCCCCAGAAGCTCAATGAGCCTGGGTCCTCCTCCTTACCGCGGATCCTTCGCGCGAGGACTTCCAAAAGTTAAATGAGCTATATCTGGAGAATCCGTTCTCCTTGTGGCAATTGCTGGACATGTGTACGCCCACATAAGTTCCCATTGATTTACCATTATTGAAGGACACTTTCAAGTCACGAGTTCGCTGCCAACTTGTTGCGCCAGCTAAAGGGTTTTTCCGCAGTTTTGGCAACTAGCTGGATCTGCCAAATGTTGCCAAATGATGAATTCATTGAAAAATTCATTGAAGTTTGACTAATTGGGGATCAATATCTAGCACTACGTCCTGGATACAGATGGACCATTGAACCCACATGAATCCTTACCTAAAAAGGTCCTCTAAGCTGGCAAGCATCTGGAATACATTGTGACTTCATTGAAAGATCTATTTTCACTTATTTCACATCAATTTCATGCTCTAGGAATGTGCCCTATAGCCAGGTCATAACCCATGATTATGGGTTCTCTGGAACTCGTGCTACAACACGGAAATCTGATCTATCAGCGAAAACGACTGAAATCATGAACACATCTTATTTGGACTAATATCAGGTGCGTCCTAGATATGAATGCGAACATGAAACTCACTGAAACCCTTACTATAGTCCAGGAAACTTTTCCGGGAGTACCTCAGAGTTGGCAGCCAAATGACACGGATTGGTAAATAGTGAAAGATTTTATTTTGCTTGAAATTAATGTACTCTTGTTACGACCTAGTCGCAGCTGAGCCCCTAAACTCACTGGTACCATGGCTATAGTATTGCAACCCCTTCCGGGGGACTTCCTGCCAACCTGATTGCTGGCCAGGTGGCAGGTATTTACGAATCAAGAACACATCTTAATTGGACTAATATCAGGTTGCGTCCTAGATGTAAATGCGAACATGAAACCTACTGAAACCCTTACTATAGTCCTGAAACCGTTTCGAGAAGTACCTCAGAGGTGGCAGCCAACTGACACGCATTGGTAAATAGTGAAAGATGTTGCTTTGCTTGAAATTAATATACTCGGGTTACGACCTAGTCGCAGCTGAGCCCCTAAACCCACTGGTACCTCGGCTTTAGTTGTGCAACCACTTACAGGCGAATTCCTGCTAAGCTGATTGCAGGCCAGGTGGCAGGTACTAACGAATCAAGAACACATCTTAATTGGACTAATATCAGGTTGCGTCGTAGATGTAAATGCGAACATGAAACCCACCGAAACCCTTACTATAGTCCTGAAACCATTTCCGGGAGTACCTCAGAGTTGGCAGCCAAAAGACACGGATTGGTGAATAGTGATTTTATTTTGCTTGAAATTAATGTACTCGGGTTGCGACTTAGTCGCAGCTGATCCCCTAAACCTACTGGTACCACGGCTATAGTATTGCAACCCCTTCCGGGGGACTTCCTGCCAACCTGATCGTTGGCCAGGTGGCAGGTACTTAGAATCAAGAACACATCTTAATTGGACTAATATCAGGCTGTGTCCTATATGTAAATGCGGACATGAAACCTACTGAAACCCTTACTATAGTCCTGAAACCGTTTCCGGGAGTACCTCAGAGTTGGCAGCCAAATGACACGGATTGGTGAATAGTGAATTTATTTTGCTTGAAATTAATGTACTCGGGTTGCGACTTAGTCGCAGCTGAGCTCCTAAACCTACTGGTACCACGGCTATAGTATTGCAACCCCTTCCGGGGGACTTCCTGCCAACCTGATCGTTGGCCAGGTTGCAGGTACTTAGAATCAAGAACATATCTTAATTGGACTAATATCAGGTTGCGTCCTAGATGTAAATGCGGACATGAAACCCACCGAAACCCTTACTATAGTCCTGAAACCATTTCCGGGAGGACTTTAGAGTGGGCAGCCAACTGAAACGCATTGGTAAATAGTGAAAGATGTTATAGTCGCAGCTGAGGCCCTGAACCCATGGATACCACGGCTATAGTAGGTCAACCTCTTCCTGCCAACTTGATCGCCGGCCAGTTGGAAGGTACTTACGAATCTGCAAGTGGCGACGTGAGCGCGGCCGATGTGAGCGGTGGGCAGGTGGCAGGACGAAGCACTGGAAGCGATAGCGATTGGCACAGGTCTGGTGAGGACAACGGGCGCATTGCGCGCACCTCGTCGTGGGAAGCTTGGCGGTGCGCTGGTCGCGGTCCAGCATACCGGCAAGATGGCCTTCTGGCTCCATGGCGCACGGTGATAAGGAGGCCGACGATAAGGATCACAGGTTGCGGATGCGATACGCCGGCGACTAGCTGCTCACGCCGATCCGCCGATTGTATTTATAAGTTGCACTTTTCCGCCAGCGTGGACGTCACGCGGTCGGCGCGTGTGTGTGCGTTTCCGACGTGTGGCCGATTTCCGGTTTCTCGCGCCGCCGTCGTCAATGGGCAGCCGGACGAGCGTACGCACGGCCACCGCAATGACGCCACCAACAAGACGAAGAGGACCAACAATGCGACTAATTGCGGCAAGTCGGCCAAGACACCCGACACGCTCCACTCGCCAACTGACAACCATACGGTATACATCTGACGGTAATATTGTGTATGCAGGGCAGAACGTAGGTGGATCCGCTGCAAGAACCTCCTCTCCTTCCATTCATAAAGCGCATTTGAGCAACGTGCGCGGCACTCGGTCGCCGATGGTCTTCTGCCTCGTCTACGATAGCGGCATTCGCCTCAGCCGCACCGATGGATGGTCTGGTCTTGAGCGCGAGCGGATACCGCTGGGAAGACGGGCGCGCGCGGCTTCCGGCTGGGCACCTGCGGACCGGACGGCCAGACGCGGCCACTTCGACTGCTAGTGGTCGCCACCGCTCGCCCGAAAAGGACGAGTTCAATGGTGATGATGATGATGATGGTATGCGGGTGGATGAATCAACCGCAATCTGGGCGCGCAGTCATCGACGTAATTTGCTCGCCACACGCAATCCAAGTGCATCTTTAGTAGACCACTGGATTGGTGAATCATGTAGCACACTGCTCCGCTATGCGGAATCTCGGAGGCGAAAGCCGCGAGGTACCGGCTTCTGGTGCACGTGGGCAATGCGACAACCGGTGTGCAATAAACGTATAAATCACCTGCCTTCTGGCTCCTGCCTGGTTGCCTAACCATCGCGCTCATTGCTCCGACTTGGAGGAATTGCCGGCAGCGATGCGCATTGAATCATCGGCTATTTTTGGACAAGTGGAATGCTGACGAGATTGTGTGCGATTATCCGACTGTTTTCCGTGCAAATAAGTGCGAGCACTTGGGAATCCCTGGCGCAATGTTCCAGAACCTCATATCTAAAGGGAGGTCATACCTGGGTTTCTGGTATGGCCATCAATGTCGCAATATGAAAATTGGGTTTCTATCGCTAATGAATCACGCCCGGTTGAGTAACACTGGCAAGCTGTAGTAATTAGGCGTGATGAGGTGCATCGAATCCTGGTGAACGGTGGACGCATGATATAAACGCAGTGTCAATAAAATTAGCCGTACAAACAATGCAGTAAATGATTCATCAGCTGGATGCGACCTCGTCAAGGTAATTGCGATTACTGGTCTACTCGTAATTTCACTCATTGCCAACGCAGGTGCTGATTATCATTGTGGTACCGGTTTAAAGTCGAATCAATGCATCAGCTCATCGTATCTCATCCGATCGCTTATGCTACGCGCCTTTCAGCCGTGTAACACACGCCAATAAACAATTTGAGTTTTTTTGCTTTTAGCAAAACACCTTGCTGCCGCATCTACACATCCTGGACAATGTATCTTTATTGTCCGATGGATTCGTGCACGTTTCTCCGTTTTAATTCTCTCTAACTAAATGCTAACCATAGCAAAACCAATCTTCAGTTTAATTATTAACTGATACCTGCATTTAATCCAAGAAAAAGAAGATTTGAGAAGAAATTGATGAAGAAACTTCCTGCTAAACTTTGTGTTCAAAATAGGCAGGTTTTGGTTAATATTCTATTATCTACAAAATTTTTGTATTCTTCTTCATGTTTTAATTATGTACAATGCAATTCTAAGAAAACACAAAATACTTGTTACATTTTTCCTCTTATTTTATATACAAATTTCATAAAACCTTGCTATTGGTAAGCCATAGAAGATTTTTTCATATTTGCATGAGGAAAACTTAATTTTCCACTATATTCTGGTATTATTTTTCGTGTAGTATGAAAACTTGGCACAATATTCTGGGTTACTTTGTATTAAAATGTGAGGAAACTTTCAATTTCACGTGTCATACAAGTCATACAAGAAGATATTGGTAAACAATTGTGGAATTCTTGTATATATTTTGTGTTTTAACTGTCTACATGGAAATCCCAAGAAAATGTAAAACTCCGCTTTATCATTCGCCTTATTTTATACATAAATTTGACAAAATCTTTATATCACTATTGAAAAAGCAAAAGATAAGTTATTGGTAAACAATGGCGAATGTCTTCACATTTTCAAGATTAAAAGTTTACGGTCCTTAATATTCTGGCATTGTTTGTACTTTTCTAGATTATAAGCTGAAAATTTGGCGCAATATTTTGGCTTATTTTGTATTAAAATGTGAGAAAACTTGCAATTTCACCTGCTAAAAGTCATACAAGAAGATATTGGTAAACAATTGTGGAATTCTTGTATATATTTTGTTTTCACTGTCTACATGGAAATCCCAAGAAAATGTCAAACTGTCTGCTTCATTTTTCGCCCTATTTTATACATAAATTTGACAAATTTTTTATTTCACTCTTGAAAAAGCAAAAGATAAGTTATTAGTAAACAATGGCGAATGTTTTAACATTTTCAAGATTAAAAGTTTACTGTCCTTAATATTCTGGCATTGTTTGTACTTTTCTAGATTATAAGCTGAAAATTTGGCGCAATATTTTGGTTTATTTTGTATTAAAATGTGAGCAACTTTCAATTTCACCTGCTAAAAGTCATACAAGAAGATTTTGGTGAATCATTGAGGAATTCTTGTACTATTTTTCGAAGAAAATATAAAACATTGGCTAAATCATTTAGAGATGAGCATATTTAGAATATGGACAAGAATTACCCAATCTCTGCGAGTGGAGCACAGTAGTTATCATCAATCATTCATTGGCAGATTGCGAAGAAACCATTCGCCGAAGGGATTCCACCACACCACCCCAAATTTGACCACACACAGACTGCTCGCAAGTGCAGATCACCGCGGCGAATAAATGCAAAGGGTGATAAAATTTAAAAGTCGCTGAGCGATCTTTGCATGCGCGAAATACGTCAAAATGGACATTTCTGATTGATTTGCGGTGTCAGTGTCAGCCGCTGAAAGCCATCCTGCTACTTGTTTCTTGTCTTGAGCGCCTCTCTGACACGATTTTCATCAAATTTTATGATGACCGTAATTACTAAGTGTGTGTTAACGCGGCCGGCGAGCTCAAATTAGCCTGGCCGGCAGGCAATTGTCTTGATGAGGCAGATCAATCAAAACGCCGAGTTGTAAACATTTTACCTGTGCGCAGGGTGCTTTGAGCTGCGATTTGCCGGACTCCAGTCTTCAAATCCATGAAACCGCATTGTTTGTATGTCACGTGATAGCACCCTCAACTCATTAGCAATTCCAGCATATTGCTATGCTCAATTCGCCACCATTTCACGCCATTCCGGGCACTCTGCTTGTTCAGCGATCGAAGGACCACATCGTACTAAATCTTCGCTTTGATTTGATTGATCAGCCAAGAAACGTGCATGTTTACATTATCGTGACCGTGAACGTTTCCGTTGTCCATTTACTATTTCAAATATACACAAACAGAATGCGAGTATCAATGTTGTCCATTGGCCGATATGATTCTTATCAATATTTCTTAATTTCTCCAATACAATAACTAGTAGGAAAGTTGTTCTTGTACTCCTTAGACAATTACAACGGGAAGGAAAATTGGAAAATAATGTTTGAAAATTTAAGTATATGACTATTGAAATTTTATTTTACTAATCTTGGTGTGGCAATCGTTGGATTAAATTGAAAATAATTTTGATTGTCACCGCGTTATCTCAGTTTGTGAGAGATGGGCTTGCAAAGAAGCGTGATGCAATGGCTTAAAGAGTGACCACCATAAATTTGTGGACTTGGTGGTTGTTGAACGCACCTTTATGTGCATCAAAACCGCTGAAATAATTGTTTCCAAGTGTTTACGAGTAATTAATTTCGATTTTCCAAACTTGAGGGCGAAATCATATTGCGTAATAAAATGGCGCTTTCCGCCCTTGCGAGGTTAGGCATAGAGCACTTGGCAAAGATGGCGGGCAATGCAAATGGAGTGAGCTCGTAATATTTTTATTCGATGCGTTAAAAAGTTAAAACACTCCGAGAACATAATGTTTCACAGATTGGACGCGATAACAGATTTCGAGATGCCCCTTGCACACGCGTTATTAACATGTTCACATTCCTATAAATTTCTTTTAGATGCCGTATGTGACCAAAATTCACGAACAGCACTGACTGACATCAGATAAACGCTCGCATTATTTCTATACGCCGCCGAGGAAAAATATTATGCAAATGCCGGCGGCTATCAGCGCAGTAAAACTTAATTTATCGAATGTCGTCGTCTTCAAAATAGCAACACACCCCAAATGGCCAAACAACTGTCTCTTCTTCTCCTTCTAGGTTCCTATTCCTCAAATAAGTATTCCGATTGGGCTTGGCTAAACTTGGTATTTGCTGAAGCATTTCAGTTACCAATGAAGATGTTTGTCTTCATCATCTCTTCATATCTAAGCTAGAAATTGCAAAAATCCTCAAAAACTCCATTTCGCAATGATAACATCTGATTACTAATCATTG
Source organism: Labidoglobus nevermanni (assembly GCA_025447835.1). NCBI lineage: Eukaryota > Metazoa > Arthropoda > Insecta > Coleoptera > Staphylinidae > Labidoglobus > Labidoglobus nevermanni. The sequence continues at coordinate 44,726 of JAOEHK010020917.1, read as the reverse complement.
AGGCGAGTGCAAGTCGGTGAAGAATGTGTTCAAGGATGGCCAATGGTCTGGCTGGCGTCACGACTGCGAACGTCATGTCTTGCATCACATTGTGCGCCATCCGGCACATGTCAGGGGTAAGAATCATGGCAGACAGGCCACACACTGCTCTTAAGGGTGGCAGCACGTGTGTGTGCGGCGAAAATGAAACGAAATCTGCAGCGAAAAGCGAACGTGTCGATTGAGAAATCGCCGTTCGCTCAGCGCCTACCTTCCCGGAAGTGCGAAGACGACGTCAAGACACTGGCCATCATTCGAAAACTAATGTCATAGGTCACATCCGGCTTCGGCGAGGAGGCAACTTGCTTGATAACACTCGAAACAACGAGCAGGGAAGTGCGTAGGTTCATTCATTTCCTGAGCGGATATCCAATTAATTAGCCAATCAAGGGTTGTCGACATAAACTAGCCCCTCATTGTTGTTCCAGAATTATATTTAGTTCAAAAATAGATCACTTATCGCTATATTCAATAGAATTATTCAACTTTTGATGTATTTTGGGAAGGAAATGCGATAAAATTAATTCAATTTCAATTCAATGGTGTTTAGCTTTGATTTTCTTGATTTTTCATTTGCTTAACTGTCTTACACCAGCTTGAAATATTTTTTCAGTTTGAATTCAAGCCAAATAGAGTTTTACGATAAATTTTTATGAGAGAGAAGTGGTCTAGTGCTAACGTCGATGGACGCCACACCAATATGCTGGGTTCGATTCCCAGCCGAGGAGAAATTATTCTGTGTATTATAAGTTGGAATCTCTCCTCAGTAGTCATACAAACACATTTAACTTATCATCAACGAATAATATAAGAAGAAAGAAGAAAATTAATGCATAAAATCTGTCTGAAATTAATGGGAATGAATGGAGAATTCTCTCGCAGGTGAAGACGTGGATGAAGTCATCTGAATTCCAGCAAACTCAGCAAACGAAATTGCAATCGATACCGGAAACAAGCCAAGCGAATCCGGATTCGGGAAACCCGATTATTCATTGGGTAATCTGCAGAATTTGTTCTGATGCCATCCGCGTGAAGCAAGATTACGCATCAGGCGCATTAAAATTGCGTCAAGTTCGTTCATCCATTCCCGGAAATGCATCCGATCGCATTCATTCGGTGGCCAGCTGGTGGACGCGTCCGGCCTTGACCCACACGCTGCAATGTTAAGGTCATTGGGGGTTTGTCTCACCGCATTGATTTTTAATCGCGCCATTATTCACGCGTTGAATGGAATTCCAGGCTAGGTCAACATTGGCGAGCGCCTAGTTTATCAATTGCGACCTGCTTTCATATTCGCAATGACGAATTGCACGGATGTTTGACTGCGAACGCAAATGACGTAATTTGTTTACCATTTTGCGACAATTGCAAGCAACGGTGACGCGCAATCTTCGACAATATGACGCGCCTGCATTCTGCACTCTGATAAGACGTCGGTGTGTACGTCAAAGTGCAGATTTTCCATTGATTTTCCAGCGAAACTTCGTCGAATGCGAAATCGGAATTTCAAGGATATGAAAAGAATGATTGAACATGGACAAACAAGGCGAAAACTCTGGACGAAGTGACGTCAATATTCAATCAAGTGTAGCGTCATCAAGTTGGGTTTGCCTGCGGTTTATCCAGCGATAGTGAGAGGAAAATGCAAAGCGGAAAATGATTGCAGAGTACACGTCCGATGACGAAAGCAGACATTTGCTGATGCATGTCGTGACAAGTCAAGAACCGAGATTTTTGAATCTCGCGCACCGGAAACGCCGATTCAAGCACATTCTTGCGCGCCAGGATGTCTCTTCCTCTCACCGCCATGACATCAAGGGCGTTTTGTCAAGTTTTTTAAGTAAATATTTCGGTCAAACTTGCTAATAATTTAGGGGGAAAATGAGGGATTCCCAAATTTCCCGGCAAATTCGTGCAATCACGAAGCATTTAATTACATTTGCAATTTCATATCCATTACACTGATTGTTGTGGCGATTGTGGTGATCAAGCAACTGTAATTTGCGAAGGCATTTTTTGCGAATTTGACTTGGAAGCCACACAAGGACACGTGGTCACACCGTGGATGTAATAGAAGATGGTCTCATTGGCTCAGATGAATTGTTCAACAATATGCAGTAGGAATTGCTGCGTCAAATCATTATGAAATCGTTAATTTCCACCTTGATGCGGTCGCGATTGTCTCCGCATGGCCATGTGACTGAGAGCATTGCGACGCACGCGTGATTCTTGCAGATTGCAAGAAAACGTCGTTGGATCGTGTTTCTAACAATATTTATAACAGTATTTTGCCATTTCGGCATTTCCATTGTCTAACGCAGTCGCCTGAATTTGCTTTCACAAATTTTTATCATTGCGAAGCAGTGCAATTTGTTCGAGCGCTTTATTTCACACCTATGAGCCTATAATTTATTGTAAGAGGTAAAATTCCCATTTTAAATCCATAAAAATTTCAACAAATTACTACCAATAATTATGAATGATATAAATAAACATATTAACAATTGATATTAGGACAATTATGGGCATTCTTTTATAGAGAGTTAATTAGCAATCCATTAATTTTCATAGAATCACATGTGATTCATAAAATCCCAACTTTGGTGCAATAAAATGGGGGTTTTTACAAGTACCTATTGTTGGATTATTGGATGACTCATAATAGTTAATGAAGTTATAGTATTTGTACTGGAGGTAACAATTTATTTTATATCAATTTCAATAAATAACTACTATTACGTATTTTGATGTTAGGAAACAATTCAATCATATAAACTTTAAGTGAAATGGAAATGCTACAGCTCAATCCATTTAAAATTTATTACTGTAGTTAGCGATTTTGATAATTTCATCCTCTGCATGTTCAAATATTCAAGTTTAAGACTAGGACCAGGAAAGATCATAATGGCAGTAACTGGCTGAAGTAATGAATTGAAAATAAAACTTAAAGATTGCGAAATATACCGCAATTAGATAATTATGAATGGCAATATTTCATTGCCTGTCAACACTTTGTTATTATGTTAACTTTTGTATCCGTTCGAGTATTGATAAAGCATGAATGAATGCTTGCAATTCGAATTACCGGTCGGAGTGACGCTTACAAGTGAGTAGCTGTATTACACTTTGTTTCTGTACGCTTTCCCTAGATGTCACGCAGATTCGAAAATTTGCTTTCAAATGCTACAATTAATTGTTGTATCTAACAAAGAATACATTTACAAAACCACCCAAAATGCTATTTCATATTCTCTAAATTCGTTTCCAAGTCTTCTTGTCTTTACAAGCCCAAATTATAGTCGATTCTTTGTTTTATCGTACAACAAAGCGACTAAGAATTGGAAGCATTGGAAGTCATTGATCTGAACCTAAATATTAGTCAATAATTTCACAATTCAGTGACCTCAACCTAGAACTTTCTTATTTTCAATAACAAGATGAATCAAAGTTATTAATAATTTTATGTTGATATTAATTGATTGTTGATGTTAATTGCTACAAGTTGTTAATTAATTGCAATATAAATGATTAATTCGTTCACACCGTTGCATAAGCAATAATTGTAACGAATTTTTAACTAATTTTGAAATTTTCGGAAATTCTGCTATGTTACTAGAAAACCAAGTAATCAATTAAAGAAGGTGGCGAAGAAATTCGGAACAATGCTTTTAGCGAGTTTCGACTCACACGTGGTGAGTTCGCTCACACATGCTCGCAATTATTGCTAATATATGCAAATTTATGCAATTCCTTAAGTCTAAGGCAATGTGGTTCGCCTTAAACGTGCGTGGTTCGGTAGTATGTAGTAGTAGTAGCTTATTATGCTTATGTATTGAATTAATTTTACATCGGCCCACAGGGAAAGTCGTCGGCTTAATGTATTAACGTCTCTTCTGCGAAATTCGTGGTCAATTCTTGGAAATATACTCGTTTAAATCTTGTATTTATTCTCACGTTTATCAATTAAATTTCAATTCAATCAAACGCGTTTAATTCGTCGTTGTAATAAAAGTATAAATGTGATCAAGCAATGAAATTAATGATTGAATTAATAGATTTTAATAGGCTAGTAAATGAAGGTATTTCCGGTAGTAAACATCAACGTTAAATGGATATTACTGGATTTCCAAAAACTTCATCAACATTCCATTCTAGATTTACTTGAATTTTTTGCTGAACTTTTATCCAATTGCATTTCGAGCAATATTGCACGAACCGAAACATTTGCAATGATTTGCTTGAAGTTTATCAGCAGACATGAGGTAAACACAATTGAAACGTTTAAATATTTGCATTAAGCCAGCATCCAAATCTGGCTTGCATTCCAGCATATAAAGATGCAGTTTCTGAACGCAATTACAATTGTAACAATGTTATACAATAATAATTACTCACCTTTAAATTAATCCTTGAAATGAATCGCGGCTATCATCATAAGAACGTCAATCACCGACACGCAGTTCACTCGCAAATCTTGAATTCGCACAAGGATAACGGTGTTATCAAGGCAAGGAGCGAAGGCAACGTGCGATTAGGAATCGTGACATCGGAATGCAGACGAAACTGAAATCGAACAACGCTTTGCATTCGACGGCCACACGATACAAGCAAATACAACACGATCGCAGCGTAAATATGTGATATGAGCCAGCTTGTTTGGTAGGCCAAGGAGCAGAGCTATCCAACTTTCGACACGAATTTCACTCGTTTGGCGTGCCCGACTTTCGATTTATCTTCACTACAACCTGCTACAATTAGCTCCGATTCACAACTACAATTATTTGCCTGCTTTGCTTCAGATTTCAGCAGAATTGCTATCAATCAGGAGGTGGACTATACCCACGAACCGAATCTCGCGAACTAAAGGTAACATTATGTAATTCGGGTGACGTAAGCGTAGCCGAGAGACCTTCGCAATATTATGGCAATTACGGCAAGTTGGCAATGTGCCAAATCGCGAATTCCCAGCCCAATAGCATTAGTAGGATGTTAAAATCAGACGTACCTATATTAAATCGATACCATTTACTGACTAACCGCAGTCGCCATAGTTTACTATTGATTTTTCCACGTTTCCGTGTGTCTAAAAATAAAGGTTGCATAGTAAAACACGTAGAAATGAAACCGCGAAGAGGAGAAAAGAGACGCCTGCAGAATTGAGCAAAATTTAATGGCGTCCGGATGGCGACCATCTTCGCCGATTGGTTTGCCAATTTCCCTCGCATGCCATGTCTGCGCACTTCTTGCTCTCGTGCATTTGGCCAATTAGCAGTTGCATTTCGAGCGCGAAGATATGCAGCAGCCATTGGTCTGCACAGTAGCCATCGGTGGCCATCGCGTGCAAGTCACTTCTGGGTTGTTTGCCACATGATCAGCACATTTCATGCAAATGCCGAGCATGTCGAATGCGATAGTGTCTTCGCGAGAGGAAATTCAAGTTTAATTGCTCTCAGCATCTCAATCACGCTTCCAGTTTTGCTCTATTTCCACTTAATTGCACTTGCAATTTGCCACTCTTTCCGCAAGATTACACGCCATCTACATCTTAGATTTGAGTAGCTTCTTCTGCCAAGAAATGCGTTTCCAGTCATTTCATAAAAAAATCCATGAAATTTGCTCGAGATTCGATGAAATTCTCGATCAGTTCCAAGAAACGCGCGAAAACGCCACGTAGTCTCCAGGGCCGAGCGAACAATAGGGCTCTGTGTTCATGCTCATCATTTTCTTTGCCGCTGCGATCAAGTAGGTTATGAAGAAATTCAATGCAACTCACCGCGCGGCCATAAACGGACACTTACTTGAGGAACGAAGAGCTAAGAACTGAGCTAAGAAGTTCAGAACATACGTCTACTATCCAAATTCTTACTTTTGAGCCAATTTATGATGTTAGTATGATTATCAGGGAGAGTTCTATCTTACAAAACCCGGAATAATTTTTCCGTGATCGGGAATCGAACCCAGTACATTGGTGTGGCGACTGACGCCGTTAGCACTACGCTACACCTCCCCAGCATGTTAGAAGTTTGAATATTGTATTGACTCACTCGACGTGTTACCCAGGATCCGTCGCTCTAATTATGAATTTCTTAGTGATTTGGTTTTTACTGAATCTGCAATCTGGCAATGAAATTTGGAGTAAAAAGCATTAAACCTTAAGTGCTTGCCGCATATAAAATAAGACATTTAGTTTTTATGTTGTGAGCAGAGTTGTGAGTTTAGTTCCGATTTGCCTCATGCGAAGGTGATTTCAAGGAATAAGTTTGATGTTTAGATGCTGGGAAGTACGTTTGCGGCAGAAATTAGCGCACACGGAGGGCAAACAGTGAGAGCGCGAGAAAGACGAAGCCTCCGGTTGCAAACACGATAATTAATTGGTAGGTAGAGACTTGTGTTTGCGGTTGCGCTACAAAGTCGTCCCTCTTCGCATTGTGGACGTAAAACAAAACGTTTTCTCTCGCCATCGCTTTGTTGGGCGACGAGACGACGCAGAGGCCGATCTTTTTAACGTCTTGTGCACATGCCATCCAGTCGGCGGCTTTTTGTCTCTGTTTCCCAGCCTATTTTGGTTATTTCGTAATTTGTGAGCGCCGGCCGGCCGAGATCTCGGCCAGAAATCGTCCGCAGCAGCACAAAGAAGCTGCGCTCTGCATTTATTTTATGAGTAATACTCGTAATCGCTGAAGGGTTATAAGCCGGCCCGGATTGCATGCGACTCTGCCATTCGAAGATTGAACAACACCGTCCCAACGTGCCAACGTGTGCGCCTTGGTCCTCAGGCCCCCGCGTACGTCAAAGCAGTCAAAGAAGCTATTAATTTTATAGGCGGTATTTGGCAGACAACTACTCTACGCTTCCTTTTTCGGGATAAACAAATTTTCGTGCGGCGGCAGGGACGTATTATTAGCCACTCGCATGAGGTGACCGTGCGCCAATTTGACGGCTTCCTTCGCGGGCGACATTGCTGCCTAAGTGTCCGTTTCCTTCGGCTGGCCGAAGAATACGCGGAGTGATTAACAGCAGGCCGGCCACACACGAGACCTCGATACCCGAACGCAATAAACCAGGGTTTAAGTAATAATGGCGGCGTAAAGTGACGATGAAGTTTATTAACTGCCTGTTAAAATTATATTTTCGTGATCATCGGGCGTGCGGCGAACAAAAGCCTTTGTGGCCGGCGATTTCATGTCGCACATTAAAATTTCGATTGTCGGCGTTCGCTCGCCTCTGCGGACTCCGGCGATTGCTTCATCCGGAGACCATCTACAAGCCACCTGGAGGAGCTCTAGGTGCGCAAATTGGGGGGCCGAATTGCTCGGCCTCGCCGGCGCCTGCGCTCGATGAATGGGACGCCTGATCACGGTGCGGTTCCGTGTTTAATCAAGCGAGGCATCGCGCCTGATGCTGATATGGATCACGCTCACCCTCTCTGTCATCGCCGATCAAGTGCCCTATAATTTGGCGTCCGCCGGCGAACGCCGGCCGGCATATTGGATCGCTCGGATGGGCCTAACAAGGAGGCACACCGGGTGTTTGCTGGCCGATGGTCGGCGGATCGCCGACGCGGTCAGGGTGCGCCTGTGGACGGACGCGGCAACGAGGAGGCGGCGGTGTGTTCATAAATTAAAGTCTAGTTATATTTGCACATTTGTAGCCAAATTTCATTGAATGCCGGAGCGCGCCAGAGGGCGATCCGGCCATGAGACCTCGCCACGTTCCCATTCAGCGGGCGCTGCGCACGCATTCAGATCGCCTATAATTACATACGTGTTAATTGCCTTCAAAACAAGGGTATTTGCGCTCGCCCGCTGCGCCGCTGCGGCGGCGCTCGGCCGGGGATCAAAGAACCCGTGCAGACATTCCGTGGCGCGAAGATGGCGCGCTCGCGACTTCCAAGACGCGCTCGATGAACCGCCGCCGACGCCGCCGATGCCAGGACTTGTTAACGTCGGGTGGCCTGTGGCGTACGCGACTCCACACGTGATTATACGAAATGCTGGAACAAAACAAACCCATTGCAATAAGAAGCCACCGACATCTGGCTCCGATGTTTCTCTTACCGAAATTACAACGCACGCGTCTTGTCTACACGCCAACTCTTTATTGGATCAAGATTTCGTCAACCCATATTATTAGGTGTCCATAATCTAGAATTCTTAATACAAACTCTGAATAATAGAGTTCAGGATGTTTCTATTCAAGTCTCATTTGCGAGGAATCAATTTATTTGGAATTAGTAGAGGACCTACCGTTGCCATGTAATCGGTGGCTTGCGATGACGTAGTAGCCGACAAACGATCACGCAACCTGCGCTTCGCTCGATATCATTTAATCCATGTGAATTTCATTGTTATCGGATAGCATATTTCTTCCCTTTAATTTGATCCAGGAATTGATTAGGAATTGATTTTGTCCCTTATTTCCAATTCAATGATGTTAGAAGTACTTCCTGGAAGAATTTCGATAGGATAACACTCTGAAAATTTTACCTTGGCGGTGATTCGAACCCAGTTCGTTGGTATGACGTCCGTCGACATTAGCACTACGCCACCATGCTCCCGATTGAAAGCGAGTACATTTCCATTACTTGAAGAACAAGTTTTATTGTAATATTTTGTGAGACGATTGCATGTTTTTGTGAATTATTATAAAAGTGAGCAAACAATGAAAATGAAAATGTGGTAAATCAGCATAAATAAACGAATCGAACGAGAAACTAAGAAGCAAATGCGTTTCACATTTAACTAATTTTTGTTGTCATTTACAGCAATGGGAAATAATCACAGTAGGACAATTCATGAAGCGCAAAATTTGCCAAAGAATTGTGTAAGCAGGTTGTGAGAAATGCGAGTTTCTATATGAAACACTGTAAATTTATTCATAGTTGCATTCTGTGTTAAACAGACACACAAGTCTGCATTAGATTACGTTTCATTCGCTTACAAAGAGCACGAAATGGTATTCGAAAATAGTCCCGATTCGTGAAGCTATTCCCAGCGAGATCAGCGTCCAACATTCCCCAAAACATTCGCATTGGAACTGTTTGCATATACCATTAGTTCACATAGTTCCCCATTTCCTGGGTGCGCGCCAGCATCCACCTGAGATCGCAAGGAGCAGTTGATTCTCACTCGTTAAACGTTTACCAGGCAAATCGGAGACAGTTTCCTGTCTCCCGTTTTCGCGGCAATTAAAATTAAATTCATCGACAATGAACTATGAATTCTCTTGATAATGTTTGTTATCGGAGCCACCTTCAAATGGGCCTTGTTTTAAATCTCGTTCGTTTTTAGGCACGTAATACTAGGGCAGTGCGGGGAAATAATGAAGAAGCTATAATTGGTGATGAAATTGAATTAGAAAACTTGCGGCAGCGTGACAAAGATGTTGAAGATGAGCAAACTGAGAGGTGGGACTTTCTGGGATGTTTCAAAACAGGTAACTTATAGGGGGAATTTATACTTTATTTCAAATTGGTTTTAATGCCAGTTAAGTTGAATTAAATTACAGTAAATTAATGAAATTTTCAGTTTGGAAATCAATGATTGCTGAGAAAAAGGCAAGCGATTTAGATAGTCTGGAACTCTATTACTTTTGTAAGTATATTTACAATTAATCTCGATTGCAATTAGTGTAAGTTGTATTAATTAAGTTAGTGTCATCTAGACATCGAATGCCCAACGAATGCAGTTTAATACAATAAAGAAATCTGTCATAGTTTAGCTCTCCGAATATAGATGGCTCAGCTAACAACTCTTGGTAAGCTTTACACAATGCGGAAATCGAGCTTTAGCCGCGCAATTTATATAAACCATGGATTAATTTTTACTTCAATTTCCTGTACTCTAAATGAAAATGAAAATCTAGGAAAATGTTAAGTTTTGCGATTTGGACTTGGAAGTCCTGATTCGATAATCCTGTTTAATCCTGAAACCTAATTATGGCTACGACGGTAGCCTCAAGTTGGGTGGATACAGAAGGGCACTGTTGGTGATAAAACTATTTGGTTTACTCGGTTCGGCGATAACTTAACCCGGTATGGTTAGCAACTTATTACTGCGGCCAAGAACTTCATCCTGCAGAGTTGAATTATTTAAGAGGCTACATTAGGTAGTAAAATGAAAAGCCCGATTCACTCCCATCGCAAATTGCGAATGATATGAAATCTCCAGCGACCTGTGACGCTTTCACTAAACGCCCCTCTTTATTCACTCAATTCTTTACGAATTTGCAATGGAGATTTATTCAATGCGAGTCATACCCAGGCGACTCTGTCCTAAAGAGGAAATGACGAATTGTATGCATTAGTGATTCAAAAATGGAATCAATATTTCATCAAATAATCATACGAAAATTTGAGCAATTTCTTGGGCTTTTAATCCTGTAAATATGAATAGAATCTAATATCTGTGGTGGTAGCTTAATTTCGAAATATGATATGTATAAGGTTGATGAAGATATTGTGCTGACCTAATATACTTAATCTGGCAAAGTTGAAACAATTTACGGGGGCGCAAATTACGAAACGCACCACCAGAAGCGTGATGGAAGAAATGAGATTTCAGACGCTGTCAAATTAGTTAGCAGCTCAGTTGTAAGCTCTCTGGCATTTCTTCGATGCTGCTGCGGCTAATTGCATTGATCGCACCAGGCTGTGATAACGATGTGCCCTTAATATCTCCCAATGATCGTTTACCCCATGATAAAAATTGCTAAATTAAAATTATAAGGCTATAAGTTATATGCTTATAACAATGTATTTTCGGTTAATAATCCAATTATTTAATGAGCATAATTAACTCTTTGTAATCATTACAATTTCGCTTCAAAGGAATTTAGTCGAACTCAATAATTGTTAACTGATGTTGAACGCATCCCTTTCAAGCTTAGAATTTCTTGTACCAAGAGAAGCAGCGAAAGGAAATTTAATGCTCGGGTGAAAGGAGGATCTGTTAGCAGACATGGAGATGGAAATAAAGGGGTTGCATTGTTGTCGATGAGATGAGGCTGGCGAGCAAAAGGAGAAGAGAATTTTAGTTCCCTGTAGACCTAACTTCAATAGATTCATAGTTAATTGCTGGTTACTTTGTAAGCTAACCAATTCATTTAAATTCTAGATAGATCTATAGTTCTGAAATTGAGTAGATCAACAAAGATATCACTTATCGTCACTTTATAATGAGCCCGAGGGTGTGACGATGAGTGATAGAGAAGTGGCAGTGGGGGAATTTGATGTCATCCTGGTGCCAAACAGTCTTGCTTCAACAATCCCTTCAGGAGCACCTGCTGCCATCCATTTTGAGTGGTATAAGATATAACGTGTATAAGTGCAATCACTAGTTAACAATAACCTCTAGAAAGAAAGAGTAAGTTAGTACTTTACAAGGACCTGAGGATTATTGTAATAAAACTGCAAAAAAGTTATTTGCTAATCTATATTATTAAATATTTCCATTAAAATAACAGTAAGAAAATTATTACGAAGCAGATGCAAGAATGAAATTGTTGAGATAACGTGAAAATTTCCGCATCCTGGTAATTACGATTTACCTTCTAGCAACCCTGTCAGGACGTCAACAATTCAGAAAGGAGTTGCCAAAAAGGCAACATACGTGATGACTAAATAAATGTGGCGTTTACTTTGAACTTATAGAAAACTCCAATACAATATAATATTTAGCAGTTTATTGTTTTCCTATACGACAATATATTGGAAGGACATATAAGAATCCATTCGATGCAGGGAAGCAAATGAAAATGGATCGTACAGAGACGAATTCGTGCTGAAAATGTGTTGAAAAGGATTCGCACAGCATCGATGTGAAAATTTCAAAGTTTTTCTTTTCCTTTAATACTGATAAACGAGGCAAATGGAAAAATCCATGCAACGGAAGCAACACAGGGGAGTTTTCCGTGGTAAAATTGATATTGCTCATGAAAAACGATGACGAGTGCACATGATACATTTTCATTGCAAACGCATTTGTGTTATGGTTGCATTTCTTCGCAGGGCACACTTCTGGAAATTCAGATATTCACGAAACGGCGCATTAAGCATTTTATAGCATTCCTGTTAGAATATGATCTATGTTATTAAAGTTATGCTGTTGCATTAATTTATAGCTTCAAAATAACATAAGACTGACACTAAAATATAAATATTACAGCTATTAATGAATTAAGGGTATTTCTAGAGACCTTGAGAAGCGTCACACAAATCTCTGGAGTAATCGACTTTGATTAATTATGCCTAGCATTTATTTTGACAAGTTAAAGTTCACAAAACGCATTCGAAATTCAAAAACTCGTTTAACTTTACAATTTAATTTTGCTTCGAGATTACATTGCTTGAAATTGTAATTAGTTTTAAGAACTACTAACACTTCATTTGTGATAAAGAACGTGACTTTCCTTAAATCTTGAAAATTTCTTTGCAGAAGTTTGAAAGTTTAACGAAAAATTGGCATTGAATAAGACATTGAGTCAAATATTCTTGAATTGAATTTATTGCTTCCCAGCTCAACCATCATCACCTGAATGATAATCAGTTTAATTTTACTATCAACCACCGCAACATTCGAAATTTTTAAGGTAACATTTCTAGGTAAGATGCAACTCACGGTGAAGAGGAATAATGCTGGAATAGAACGTAAGCTGGAACACTGTTGGATAATTGTGAATGTACAGGGACTCATGCGTAAAGCTCACTCAATAAATACAAACGTGACGTCTGTGTAATGAAATTGAATTAAATGTCGAGCTAATAAGATTTACATTCCTTTTTCCCCTACGGCAATAATTCAGCATCTGAAATTCAGCTTTATCACAAGAGCAAATTCCAATGCTTTGAACTACGATAGGATTACAATGTAGGCAACTCTTGCTTTTAGATATAAATGTATGCACTTTGCCTTGAATTACCAGAAGCCCCAACGTCAGAAAATTGTCGAGTAGTGTAATGAATAATAACGTTAAGGTAGTAATATCCCTCTATGGACTCGTTTGTATCTTATTATAGTTTCTGGTCTTCTTTCTTCTTGTTATAAACCCAGAATAATTTTTTCGTGGCTGAGAACCGAACCAAGTACCTCCATGTGGCATATCTCGACGTTAGCACTACACCAAATCTCCCGTGGGTTTTCATAGCATAAATGAACTATATGAAGATTGAATTTCGGGAAATGTGGCGAATTCAATCATGATATTGCAGCATTTGCAATGGTAACCAATGCTAATGATTCTTTGTTGGACAATTAGAATTTCAAATTAATTTGCGAGCTGGTGCAAGCATATTCTAGTAAATTATCGTACAAATTGCATTAGACATGGACACACATGTATGGAATTAATTTGCTCCGATTTGTATTGACTAGCTATACATAATTGTCTATACGCAGCACTGAATAATGAATACAAAGCGCGGAAATTTCAATAATTTGCAACTTGTTTATGCTTGTAGCGTCGAGCTTTGCATAAATAATGGAAGTATCGAAATCGCCAATTTCGCCCGTCCACGTCGTGTAATGTGTGCGATTTCAATCGGCTTCAACCCTTCAATTCTTTTAGCAAATTGCATGCTCGCATTAATTGAAAATATCGATTGGCCACAATGCCGTTTTAACGAATTTGCTTATGGTCTGCCTTTTTCCATTCGTTTCTCGTTACGTTTCAATCAGTTTCGACAAATTAATTGAACATAATTGAACAACAAATAATTGTTTTCCTGTTTAAATATAACGCTTTCAAACTTGCTGACCGAGATTGTCTGTTTGTATATGCAAATAGGTGTTTTACCTGGATTCGCATTTGATATGCATGAGATGAATAGGGACGTGCCAAAGGACCACTTTGTCCTGAACAAAGACTGCTGGCCATGAAACCTTCTTTTTTGCATTGTGCTTCAATTTGTTTGTTGTTTGATTAGCAAAATCAAAGAACGCTCTGTCGAATTTGAAATCCTTATATTAGGACACAGATTTTCAATTTTAATGAAGGATTAATTACATTAGCATATCAATTATAAAGTTTCCTACAACTTTCCATGTTTGCTGATATGTGGACCACAATCATTTCATTATTTGAACTTTGATCTATGGCATATATATAGCAAAGGGGATTGTTGCCTTACTTGATGTGATTAAAAGTTTTACCAAGTTTAGGTTTGGGTGAGTTGCTAGCTTGAAAGTGCATCTATTGCAGCAACTTGTAATTTGCCCTTGATGGGGGTTTGGAGTCACTCCCATACGTACTATTTGCATGTTTATTTATTTATTTATTTCATTTATTTATCTGCGTTCTTGCTGATGCAGAGGCTATAGCTATTCCATTCTTGAATAATTTATTAAATAGCCAAGTTGCATTTCATGTAGTTCATTCATTCAAAGAGAAATATTACAGGTAATCAGTACTGATTAACTAAGGATATCATCAAACTGATCACAAACCTTACTGTCTTCTGATTCATCTAGAATTAGAATCTTATTTTTGCATTTGATTAATATAAAGCATGACGAAAGAGTAAATGTTTTTAAACACCTACAACAGAAGCATAGTGGGGTTGATTGCAGAAATATTTCTGCAAATAATTTTACCTCCTGTACGAATGCGTGCGACATGATTGAGAAGTTGCCAACTGGCAAATTTAATAGGCGCTTGGAGCGAAGATTCAAAAAGGACATCTTTTTCTGGAGCAGCACATCTCCGTTCCAAGCGATCGAGTAGAATGCCTCCTCCCGAAATTTATCACTCTTGAATGCACACACATTAAAAGAATCCTGCGAGTTCATTAGGCAACCACATACAATTGCGAGCATCTTTTCTCCAGTTGCCCCAAAGACCAGAATGGCGCCCACGTAAATTAAGGCGTGGCAAATTGATTGTAAATTCATATCCTAAAACAAGGATATACCTCCTTTCATGTTACGATGGCTGGTAACTTAAGTAAACTAAAGTAAAAATCGTAAGCTCCCCTGACAGAAAAGCTGTCTAGATACATTTAGCTTTCTCTATGTCGCTCGATAAATCTCTATGTTGAGTAAATCTGGACCAAATGAGTTTTCAATTCTCATCGCGATTCACGGTACAATTGGGAAACCCTAGGATACTTCATTCGTTTGCTCCTTTTCATTGGATTGGCCTCCTCCTCTATTGAGATACGGGATTGATTTCGACTGGAAGTAATGGTCTAAATATATCAAAGTATCGCTCTTGCTAAATTGAACATTGGAAGCGCCTGTTTCATTTTTAATACATATGGACTCTTATAGAATTCGATCGATTTTGAACCTAATATCGCTTTATATTAGATCTTCAATTGCTTAAAGAATACTTACAATTGTGATGGATATGCAGACTAAACTTATGATAATAACACCGAAACATGCTGTCATAAATACAGGCCATTGGTAAATTTTTGCCCAGTGTTTCCATATGCTAAACGAGATTATGATAAAATATTTGTTAATGGTTAATTCGTTAGCAACTTACTTCATTACTGCTTGATGGTGTTCACTCACTCGCTTGAACTCCAGATGGCGAGTCTCTAAATGTCTGATGTTTCGCAATGCTTTCATTTTTCTTGTCAGCAAAGAAAATGATTTTTCCGTATATTGCAAAATGAAAAACAACATATTCAAATAGGAGATTGTACACAAAAACGTGTAGCATAGACTGTAGCAGTTGAGGATGTTTATAATCTCACGAAAAGGCCTTTGTTGCAGGTCGAAGAAGAAATACTAACAATTGAGTAAATGAATTGAGTGATTTTCAATTTTGTGCCCATTTACTAACTGTTGGAAATAAGAAGCCGCAATAGTTCCAATTTGTAGTTTCCGGACATTGTTGAAGATCCACTAGAATGCTTAGAACAATAAAGGTGCCACATGTTAGTGCTAACGAAGCTATGGTAATCCTATTCCACAGCATCAGCAATTGCTGAAATTCAGAGCTCGTATTGAGGAAGTGGCTGGATGTATCCATAAAATGCGATACGACGAGCACGTTCTCATAAAGATATCGGACGTATATATTACAATATGACATGAAAAAACCCGTAGGAATAATCGAAACGCTAAATGTTATGTCCGAAAATCGTCCATTTGAACCTGCAGCAAATATTTGAGCAAAATCCTGCAATAAATAACCAGGGGAACTGTACTCACGATAGCTTTGAAACGTATAGTTCAGAGGACCCAGGAACATTGTGCAGCCTACTAAAACCCAAGAAATGTAATTTAAAATCTCTTTATATATTTTGCCATCGGGCCAGGATATTTTTCGACAAATTAGAATAGTTACAAACGAATTATAGAAACCCTTTAGGTCCTTGCTTTTGTGCTTGAAATTGTGTTTGAATAAAGCTCCTTCAGTCTTCATATTCACCGTTACTGATCAAGTACTGTCGTCAGAACAGAGCGAGTTACGGATATATTCAACAATCAGATGTAATTATGCAGGCAATAATTGCATGAAAGCATTTAATTGAACAGTAAGATTAAAAAGTCGTCAAATTTACATCAATTTGCAAACTATTTCATACTGCAGATTGGAAATAATAAGAAGGGAAGCGAAATTCGAAGCGTTTAATTCCTTTTCTTATTTCCTTTCATGTGCCTTGTCATGAGAAAGAAATAATGTCTGTACATATGTCGCAGTGAAATGATATAATTGGACATTTTATGAAATCCTTAAGGGGTCTCTCAACCTTAGCACCACAGGTCATTTTCCGCTATAATAAACTTGGCGAAAATTTATTCATCTCAAAACGAATTCATCAGCAACCAGGTGTAAACAACGTCGATATGATGGACCTTCGAACTTCGAACTTCCGTTGAAGGAATTGTCTATATATCTAACAGCATTAATCGCACACTTCAGCAGGAAACGAACTTGAAAACGCAGCTGAACTGATATCTAATTTACTGGCGTATTCCTTGTGATGTCTTGACGAACACCATTCGAAAACTCTGAAAGAGAGCACATCAAGTTTTCCCCCACAATTAAATAAACTTGCACATAATCCCCATTGTGCAACTTCCCCAATATGTCCTTCGTGTTTCTTTCGAGTTTTCTTGAAGTTAGTTTGAGGCAATGTACTCTCAACTTTCTGCAAGTTTCTATTCAATCAATCCTTCCTATATCTATTACATGGATATGAAATTATTTCAATCTCTACCTATTTCAATTCCTAATAGATTTCTCTTTTATTGGGTTGGTCATAAAATTAAAATGTTTTTTCTTTAACATCTTCATAGCAGACTTACAATTGAACTTTCGGTGGCATTTATAGACAAGAAATTGAATTGAAAATTGAATGTTTTTTTAAAGAAATATTTTAAAGTTCGGAATAATTGGTAATATGATGAGCAATGTCTGGCTATATGGTGGAAACCCCTATAATTTTCAGCGATTGATCAATGATGGCTGTGGCGAGATTTCTCAATTGAAGGTTCTTGTAATATGTTCAAAATATACCATCCCCTTGCAACCCAATAAAACAAACTTTTTCTTACAAACACAAGTAATTTTTATCCACAAGTTTCTTATTCGGTATTCATTTGATTCAATTTTGTTGTGCTGATTTTACCTTGGCCCTTGTTTTTCAAACAAATATGTATCAAATATTTGCCATCAAGTTATTACATTGGCAGGCCCAAGAGTTTATAAGTTTGGAAGAGAATTTTGCGTGCCTCGTTCTCTTCCCGGATCAATAAATCTGGGATTTTATTACTAATTGAGGGTGATCACCGCACTTGAGCTGCTGGATTGGGTTACTGGAAATGTCATAAATCATGTAACATCTCCGGTTGAGCGCAACCCCATTTTTAATAATCAAGTTTGAGGAAGTTAAGGAAGTAGTTGTTATTGCAAACAAATTATTGTAAATACAAATGTTCTCCATAAAACATATTTGTAATTAATGTTTTTCATCTTGACCAAATCATCATCATGCAGATACTGGCTGCGAGGTTACGAGAAAACTTTCCTTATTAAAATGATTCAACATCAAAGGCGATTGCTCTTTTGCTGAGCTTTTCAGTATTGGTCCAGCGGAGAAGTTCACTTCGATGAAATTGGCTGACTGCCCAAGATTGTTTATCTATATATTCAAAAAAGAATGTAAAATTAATTCTTATATTGCAGGTAACTGTAAACATACGCAAAAGAACTATTCAGAATTTGAAATTTGATTAAAATTTTCATTACATTTGCTGACGAAAAGATGAATTGAGATTGCTCTGATTATTTGCAAACTTGAATGGACTGCAGGGTAGCCGTAATCTTTGTGTACATTTACTTTTCTCCCTGGAACTTTCCGTTGCCTCCAGACATAGCTTTATGCGCAAAATGTCTCGTCTCTTAAACATATAAACAACATTGATTAACGTAGAGAAAGTTTTTCGTAATTTTCCAAATTTGTAATTTCAAGTAAATTGCTGGAAGTAAATTGTCAGAGAATTGGCATGAAGGGATGTAACGTTTCCGTATAGGATGTTAGAGTCAATACTTATTGCACTTTACGGTTGAATCGGCGTAACCATCAGCAATATTCAGCTGCATTTCCCCGAATGCATTCGGGGTAAATGCAATGCAGTCAGTTTAATGGAAAATATTTACGTTTGAACATTACCCTCGGATGCGTGCCTGCGGAATGTGCTTTTAATGTGCGCAATTTCATTTTGATAACAGCAACCCCGTTGCATCATTTTCAGCGAAAATTGTTCTTCAGTATCGCTATTCGATCAAAATTTCTCCCATGACTACAAACAATAATTGCAATTGAAATATTGAGCTCAGCTTTGTCAATGATTTTCAAATATATTTTCAATTCAATAACATTTCTATACAATAAGAATTTCTGCCGAAATGATATTTCCATTAAGGTTGGAAACTACCCCATGTCGTTACCAAAGCTTACTACAAATTGAATTCATTAAACTTGAAATCATTGGTGCCTAAATAAGCGATGTAACTAAATGTTAATTTCTTCACTCGTCTCTGCAAATTGGATTCGTTTAGCATGCAATTACCGGGTTATAATCCTGTTTTCAATTCTGTGATGGGCGAGGCGTCCACATGGATCTAGATACGGAATTCGCACACATTCTTGCTTCCTTGCGACACATCGAGGACGAAGCACTTTCCTTCATAATATGTGGAAATTGTCAACTGTCTGTCGCAATTCACCACTCGCTTATCAAAGTGAGGGAAACACTGCATTCAGCCAGCAGTAATTGCTTAAAGTTTCCTTATCAGTGCCAAGTTTCACCTTCGTGCAGATGGCAATTTAAATTGTAATGGGTTTTCCTAAATGGCGTATTAATGATGAGGAGAAGCGGGAAGCAAGAGAGACAAACATTTCTAAGTGTCCCCTTGTGCAAATAAAGAGAATGAAATCTATAGATGTGTCCAAAGTATAAGGTAATATAAAATTAAGTCGAGAAGCTTCTTGAGGTTGGCTCCTACAGTGAACGTAAATCATTTTTAGTACTCTTTGCATATCCGCAATAAGAAATTTTCCATCTTGTTCATTCTTTCCTATCTCTTCTTTTAAATTATTGTATGTTTCATTCCAATGGCCTTTCGCTCGCTCAGGAAGAAGTTAATTTAAGTGCAAAATTACCCTCTACGATACGTGTAACATTCCGATACTCGTCCTGGTGGGACAGCTGTACATTAGACAGGATCACCGCGACCAGGACATAGTGTGGCGTGCAGGATATGCGCGCTAGGCGTGGTGGGTTGTTGCTTAGCAGCAGACGCTGAGGGTTTGAACGCTGCTGCCAAAAGCACCCGTAGTCCTGTCGCAGGCAGCTCCCGGTTCGGGTCCACGAATTCCAGCACAGTTCACTCAGCCGGACGATTATTTATTTAGAGTGCTGTGTGTCCATTGCGGATATTTATGATAGCGCAAATATGACAACTAACAGTCACGTGAGTCAGCGCATTGCAATATTCAGGATATTGAGGACATTTTGCTTGTTTAACAGGTGGTGTTTGCATGGCCGCTCTCGGAGTTTGCCTCAAATTTGTATTCCACCGTTGTCTCCCTGAATATTGCTCGGAGACTTGTTGCATTTGCACAAAGATGTTTATTTTGGTAATGCAAAAGACCTGAGGGTATCTAGAGCCCTTTTATACCAAATTATTCTTTCCCTTAAGAGTTGCTTTCATTCTTCCACAAAAAATTGCAATAGGATATATATTGTAGTTTAGGGGGTGCGCAAATCTCCCAAATTTGGCGAATGCGGATATATAGGTCAGCGGTTGTTAAATAATTAATCCTGGTTAAAAATTCCATGACATTTCTGGGCAAACACAAACGTAGAGAAGTGAATTTGCGATCCTATTGGCAAATTGTTAAATCTATAGAAACCGGTAGGGTCTAAGGGAGAGGTGTTCTATTGAACATTTTATATCTTTTCTGGTTTTCTGGTAATGTAATTATGATACAATTCTATATTATGATTGGAAATGTCTTGAATGAAAGTTTTCAAATTGCTATTTAATAATTCACTGAACTGTGATAAACATCTGAAGAATCGAGCAAACATTCATTCTTATTGGACAAACAACGATGAAATTGCATTCTGCACTCGTATTATTATTCCGTCATAGAATTGCAGTGTCTTCCAGCATATAGACATCCAGTGCATTCGGATTCTATTTTAAACGATGATCGCCACTGATAGCAATTGTCATTTCTGGGCCACGATCGATTTGGCACATTCAAATAACTAGATATGACCATGCAATATTCTCACATGTTCATGCCACATTTGATTGCTGAGATGGTATTTTTCTGAATAAATCAGACATTCGCCCTGCAGGCAATTCCTAATTCTGTGATATTGCCCCTTTTATTAAGTTTTGCTTGATATAGTAAATATATAATACATACGAATAATATTCAAGTCTAGTAATTGTGTATGTAAGAATTCTATATCAAACAATGGCAATATTAAAATGAGCTTGAAGTTCAATCGCATTCCTCAGTTCTGGTTAATACTGAGAGCAACGTTGACCTGCATATAAAGTAACAAGGAGAATGCTGGTGAAAACTCTCGTATTTCTGCTGTATTACAGTTTTATCCCACTGTATCACATTTACTCAGGTCGCCCTGGTAAAATCATTTCAAGAATTTATTTGCGCCAGTGGAGCTATTCTCGGATTTGCTTCGGCCTGAAGTCAACACAATTATAGATATTCAACTTGACATTTTAATATGATTCTATTCCATTAAATATTTATAGCAAGTTTCCGTTATCCCGAACTATTTAAGTTTACTCCAAACCTATTAGTGATCATTTAATTTTAATTTTATATGAATAAACTAAAATAGACAGTTATCGTATATTTGTAGGCGCTAACTTAACAAATGCAATTTTCTGGGAGAAAGTAAATAAGGTATACGCTCCTCTACAGGTGGCATAAATTGAATTTTGCTTTAATATTTTGAGCATAAATTAACTTCACTCTCAGCAAGTTAATTACCTTTAGCCCAGCCTTAAAATCTGCGAGATTCTGCATATTCTTGGAACGACGTTGACGAACAATCCACCTTTTGAATTTTGCTTGGGGGAATTGCTGACTTATTAGGTTTCTCTATGCACATCAGTCAGTAAATTACACACAATAAAGCTTCATCCTACAAGAATCCAGATTGTTAATAATGCTCATGGTCAATGTTAATAATGTAGATGATAGAAAGATGCAGTACAGATCCAAGTGTGAGGGACCTAACAGAAAGTACAGAGAGATCAAATCATTAAGATTAAACTTATATTCATTCAAAAAAGAAATTATTTCTGAAACGGTAACGACTAAGCTCATAGTTCCTAGTCCCGGAAAATCGTTAAGAAGTGAGACTGAGAGTCCAGTCTCTCCCATAGATCACCTCTCCATTTCTCCAGACTTCTGACTTTACACCCCTCGTTTGTCCGTAATATTTCGAGTGGTCTCTATATCCTCTTTCTGTTAGTTATTATGATTGTTCCTAGGGAGACCTTTATTGACAATTCTTCTTTTTGTTATTAGACCTATCTGTTTGTTCTTTTGCCTAAGATACTTTGGGTTCAAGTAATTTTATTGCAAATTATCAAAAAAAGTGTTGTGAATGCAAAGTTTTCGTAAAAATGTACACAAAATATTGTAGAAAAATATAAATTCTGTTACATTCTTTTGGATATACGACAGTAGAAGTCACTGAAGATAATATAAGCTTAATGAGTAAGTATGGATGAACTGAAACTGAAACTGAAAAAATATCATACACGGAACCTTTCCTAACAATATCACTCTTGAAAAGAATGAATAATATCCAGATTTGAATATGATTGACGAGGGTTGCAACTCTGTTATATTATGTGGTATCATGATCATCCTTTGACTGCCAATAATGACATAATGGAGATTGGTGACAACAGATACGACAAATTGTGGTCCTGTTATCTAAAATTAACTGCCAAACCTTTCATTAAGAACTTATTTGCACTACGTGAATGGAATAAAGATATATTATTTCAACATAATGAAGTGTGTTTTCACACATATCTGGATATTACTGGGTTCACTATAGGACTAATATGTATCCATCCACTGGTTACTGTCAGTCACATAATATAATGAATATTTATGTTAAAAAATGTTATAGATGATCAATCATAATTAATTTCATTTCATTGATATTTGAACATTGTTAAAATGGATCTAGGAAAGGATGTTACGAACGAATCTATGAAATGCCCAATTGACATGACAGAGACTAAAATTACACACTAAAAATTAATCGCTAATCAATACAAATTAATATTGACACATCACGATTCCAATCATAATTGTTTTGTTGTAATTCCGTCGATTTACAAATGAAATTAATAATTTGTACAAATCGCCATTAAACTATAGTTATAGTCATGTCAAACTTCTCATAATTACAAATATAGCATTACCCGAATCATGGCTAATTATCAATCATTGGATATAGACACACAAATTCTATATGTTTGAACTCTATAATCTAATTTTAAGTTAATCACTTTCGGACTTGTTTCATTTGCAATTGCATGTTGTTATTACCGTAATTGCTGGTATTGCTGCAATATTAATTTTCGAATTAATCCACTAATATCTAATTGCAGATATGTTGAACAAGTCTGGAGCGCCAATTGAATGCGAATGGCTATCCGAGTACTAAAACGCGTACCCTTAACAATCCCGCATATGATCAAGCTACAGGCATTAGGACTGGTGGCAAAAAATTGCGAGCAGATTCAAGATAGGAAATTGCGAATTTCATTCGTGATGCGCGATTAAATTGTGTTCGTGGAGACTCTTTCGAGCGGAATTCGACAATGTCGGGCGTATGATGTACCCCATGGTGCAACGACAGCCCTCAAATCAACCATCGACCTCACCCTGTCTCGGTAGACTGCACCAGCAGCAGCAGCAGGACCTGCAGGATATCGTTGGCAATCGGCGCCAGCAGCAAAGCCTACAACCGCTTCAGCATAAATACCCGCTGGCTGAAGACGGCGACGACAACGCTGAAATTGCTGCCCAGCAGAAACGCCATCGGCGGCATCTTCGGAAGCCCTTAATTCGCCGTGTGTTTAATTACGTGAGAGAAGCATGGACAGGGGTTAAATCGGCTCTAGGTAATTTACGCTATTTATTAAAGTCCTCCTTGCATGAAAACTATATTTCTAATTCAGGTGGTAGAGGAACCATGAATAGAACATTAAAATCCAATGAAACGCAGTAGGTCATAGTTACCAGAATCATTTACCAGCTAGGATAATCATAATAAACAAAGGCGGCAACTCATAGCAAAACCCATAATTCCCATTTCGAACATCTCGGGCTAAATTTAAACGCTTCCGACTATGTGATCTTGAATAATCATAGGTATTACATGCCAACGCCTAACATTTACAGATTTCCCGTGGAAGGACATCCAATCTCTAAGTTTAGGCAGGTAGATTCGCATGTTTCTTGACTTAAATCGGCGCAATTACTCCAGATACATTTTTACCTTGATGCTGCAAGGGTATCTTCTGACCTACGATGAAGCGCTGCTATCGCATCGGTCTGTAAAGTGTCCTCAATCCTATCTCGAGTTTGTCTAATTCCAGTCGCTACAATGTGTGGTCGTGGATACCAGTTGCTAACATGTAGAATCTTTAACACTGCAATCCACTTGAAAGCACCCTCCGCCATCCTGGATTAATCCAATTCATCTAATATCTAATCACTTAAATGCAGTTGGCGTGCTTGATGCGTGTGGAAATTGATTGCTGTTTGGTGACCAACATTCGCCACATTTTACCTATAGTGGCCGTACAAGCAGGATATACCAGGGTGCAAGTGGTAGGGTGCTGTGCGTGTCACGCCCTCCAACGAAACAACAACAAACAAAGAAATCTGAAAAAACGTTCAACGTTTGATTCCAGATTCAGAACTGGAAGACTTGGAAACGCCACCTCGTTATAGACCAGATAGTCTGGAATCGTTATGCAAAGCAACGAAATTCACGCAATCTGAAATTAAATGCATCTATCGCGGTTTCAAAGCCGAATGTCCAACGGGCGTCGTCAAAGAAGACACATTCAAAATGATCTATGCTCAGTTTTTTCCTCAGGGAGGTATGGACTTTTATCTTCTTTCTGCATAAAAGTGATTTATTTGAGAAATTACTTCTTTATTTCCAATGAAATAAATTTGTTTTAAAGACCCCATAGGATACACTTCGAATCATGCCGATACACCAAGTAGTTTCTGAGAAAAGCCACAAAAAGTGTCTACAGTTTTTCTCAGCTTTTGTAGGAACTAGCAGGAATTCCGAGATGAATCTTATATCATCAGATGCGCATTTAAATTCCCCATAGAATGCCCTTCGAATCATTCCGATACACCCAGTAGTTCCTGAGAAAAACCGCAAAAACACTCCACACATCTCGTCATCGGCATTCTGTCTACAGTTTTTCTCAGTTTTTGCAGGAACTAGCAGGAATTCAGAGATGAATCTTATATCATCAGATGCGCATTTAAATTCCCCATAGAATGCCCTTGGAATCATTCCGATACACCCAGTAGTTCCTGAGAAAACCCGCAAAAACACTCCACACATTTCGTCATCGGCATGCAACGCAACTCGGCGATGACGTGATTGGAACTCGGCGATGACGTCAACGCAATCCGGCGATGAGGCAATCGCAGTATTGTGGTGTCCTGCGAAAAAATACAAAAACTTTCCACATATATCTTCATGTATAATATTTATTTTCACTTTATTGTAATTTTATTGTTTGCAGTGAATTCCAGCCAGTACGCACATTACGTTTTCAACACTTTGGACCAGGATCATAGTGGACTTATTAGTTTCGAAGTAAATATGCACAAATCCCACAACAAAAACTGAATTACAATTAATGAATGCAATTCCAATGGGTTTCACTTTCAGGACTTTGTGCAAAACCTTTCAATCCTATCGCGCGGTTCTCTTGAAGAGAAACTTCGTTGGGCGTTCACTTTATACGATATTAATGGCGATGGGTGCATAACGAAGGAAGAGATGACTGACATTGTCTCTGCCGTATACGATCTCATGGGAAAGTTGTCGGATCCTTGCATTGAAGAAGACACCGTTAAGGAAAAAGTGAACAGGATATTTCAGGTGGTCCTTCCTTATCGTTGCTCCTTTATTGACTATTCTTCACTTTAAAACTTTGAACATATTTGTTCCAGAAAATGGATAAGAACCAGGACGGTGTCGTGACCCTAGACGAATTCCTAGAGTGTTGTCAGCTTGACGGTGCCATTTCCTCCTCAATGGCAGTCTTCGATTCGTCCTTCTGACGATCACCAGTCGGCGCTCGACCGCCACCATCGTGGACGTGAACGTCGACAAGCACACTGCCTAAACTTTATGTTATCTGATAAGGAATTTATTAGGAATTTATTGCTCGCTCAATGGACAAGGATTGCAGTCAAAGAAGAAAATAGATGAAAGGCAAGAAGCTGAATATCGAATTGAGAATTTATTAAATTACCACAAATTTGAAGTATTTCATAACAACCTTGGAAAATATTAAATTCTCATGGTTTCCAATTAAATCTACCTGAATCACTTCGAAACAAATAAACAATTCTTCCCAAGATTAGAAAATTATAGAAATGTGCTATAATTTTACTTTCCACAAGGAACTCCTGATATCTCAGTTAATAATTGATGTTAATTCTTCATATCCATGTGGCTAGGCATAGTCAAGGTCGTACTTCATAGGGCTATCAAATGGAAAAAATTATTTGCAACTTGTTTCAACTGCCTATCATGTATCTAACATTTTCTTAACAGATAATAATTCTGTTGACAATACTTCACAAATTTCAAATCAATAGTGAAAATATTATTATACAGTTATTTATAGTTCAGCATATTAATTGAACGCGAAATTTCCATATTTTCATGTTCGCTCTTGCATATGTTGAACAAGCTGGCAGGTAAATATCATAAATGTTAACCAAATGTTATTGTAAAGGTGTATAGAGTATATTTTATTATAAAGAATATGTCGATATTGCACTAAAATGGAAGAAGCAGAGCAAACTGTATATAACACCAATCAAAGGGTTCATGTAAAAGTCTATTCGATGGGCATGTAGAATACGGACCTAAATGAATGATTTCAGTCGATATTTGTATCATATTTTTGATGAGTTCAAAGTTATATCTTAGTCGACTCAACTTAGGCAACCGTCAATGCTATCGAACAATTGAAACTTGGAAGGATATTTTATGAACTTTGCCAAATTATACATGAATTGTGAATTAGTTGCTATATATTTAATTGCCAAATTGTATAATTTGTGCTATAGAAATAAATGTTTCATAATTGTTTTCAAAAACAAAGTTATTAATTGTAGTGATTTTAATTCAATTTCTTTAAAAATTTATCCTTCAAATCCCGCGAAACCTAAAAAAACTGATTACAGGGAGAAGAACAAATGGAAAATCGGCAAAATTCTAATTTGAATATTGTTTTCCCATTCGATTTCCCTCTGTTGTGATTCAATTTATCTCAGAAACAAATAGAATGAAGATACGCGACTTCTTTGTTGTTCAATTGGAAAATAATTACAAATGATGTCATATTATTTAACTGCTATATTTGTGTCTATCTTTGAATTATAGTTTTCATCAACGCAAATGCATAAATAAACACTTTTCTTGCCAGTTTTATAAACAGATCTTCAATAAATACTTTGGGAAAGTATTGTTCAGAAGGTTGATTCGAATATTTACATAAAATCAGAGATAAGCCCTATGACATCAGGCAATTTAATGAAAAGTATATTTTATATCTTGCAATAAATATTTTAACTCTCCCGTTAACAATTAAAATGGACATATTGCACAATATTATAAAAAAAGTTAACAGTAACTTTTTATGGATTCATTTCATTTTAATGGCGTACATTGTAGAACTGCAACAAAGGCTCAATGTTGGAATAATCGCTCATCGCAAAAGTCCGTATCATTTCACATCACAATTTGTTGTAGCTCGAATTCTACATCAAACTTGAATTTATTTACAGTTGTTGCTCTATTGCTCTCCCTAATGTAATTACATTTACATTCTCATAATTATCATGGAGCAATATTTGCGCGCCCGTAGTATGTTTGTATATATGATGTAAATAATATGAGGCAAAGGCTGAATTTAGAATTTCCTTGCTTTTTATGCGCTGCAATCGCATTCCCTTTTATTGCCCTTTCAAATAATACACCAACTCATTGAATACTTATGAGATATATGTATATTCGTTAGTAATATCTCATTTTATTGAATTTGTTGTTAATTCTACTTAGATATATCTATGATTATATTCATTGACCAGCTTATTTTAGAATAGGTTTCGAGTAACCAATGTTGATTTATTTCTCATTGTTACAATTAATATACTGAAATAATTGCAAACGGTTAATAGTATTTATGAAGTATTGAAGAAAATAGAGAACGGAAGGAGACTTTTGATTGATGCAATGATAAGAAATTAGACTAGATATTCAGTATAATTGCTTGTAAAACTAATTTGCGCAATTATCATTCCCATAAATTCAATAATTGCTCATACACGAGTATAACAATCGCTTATCAGACTATTCATTAGAAATTTCATATGAACAACAGAATAGTTCTATAAATAAACAGCTTTTTATTGTATCAACTTTATGAAATATCACCAAATGTGGCTAGCAAGAGCTGCTTGCCAAAATAAGAAAAATATTCGAATCATCATCTTGTTTTTACGATTTTGAACAATAGGCATGATAATAAAATACAAGAAATTTAAACTTAGTCAGGCATTAGTCATTTTGATAACGCTGCAATGTTCTCTTTGTAAATTGTTATATAATTTCAAGGTTTGCACTATATTGCATCTATGAACAGTAATCATTATAATTCTATCACAAGAGTTTCGCTAATTTCATCCCGTCATAATCGTAGTAGATATAGTAGAGTTAATTGTTAATTGTTGGACAGTTATTCCGAACTAGTTCAGTATATTTGCAGAATAGGCTCGTCATATGTTTGATTTACTTTATCAATTTGATTTCAATTATATCATTATTTAGTAGGTAACGCATTTCCCCACGAATCTAATTTCTTCCCTACACAAATAATGCTTAATTCTACTCTTAGAACTACTAGGAAATGAATACAGTTAGTCATTGTTTGTAAAACACGAATAATAAAAGTCAATTGAGCCAATTGCCTTCATTATCATAATTCCATCAGCTCATTATATTGCAACTCGTGTCTTGATCATATATCATTCTGTTTTAAATGTTGAAAATATATTGTGTCGTAACTACATAGAATTATTTGATCAATTCACCGCATTGCTTGCTTTGGAAGTGCAGTCTTTATTTACATTAATGCTACCCATATGCGGTTGTCCGCTAGAGACATTTCTTGCACTCTGCTTTCGCGGATTTCGCAGCAGGACAATGGAGACAGGTCCTCGAAGGATGCGCAACAAATCGATGATCTCATTAGTGCTCATCTTCTCGACGCTATCATCGTTCACCTGCAAGCATAGTTTTGTAGCTTCCTTGCCCTCATTTTCACATCAAATTGATTACCTGCAGTATCCGATCGCCTTCCCTTATTCGGCCGTCCCTCGATGCGATGCTGTTGGGATAGACAGCGCTGACGAATGTGTGGCCCACAGGTCCTTGTAAACTGAATCCCATTCGACTATTCCATCCGCGATTCAATTCAATGACCATTATCTGAAATGTAACGTTCGCACCCTTCATTGATAACCAGAGGACCAGCGGTTACCTCAGGCTGACCCGGCACACTTCGCGGTTCCTTGATGATGCTCTTCTTCCTCCTCGGCTTCTTCTCTGGCTCCTTTGGCAACGTGTTCGAATTGCCTGGCGATGGCTGACTTCGATTTGCTTTGCGTTCTTCGCTCACCCCATTGGGCATCCGGACATTCCCATTTCCGCACACCGGATGCGCACTCTGGTACGTGGGATTCTTGTACTTGAACGCTGCATTACTATTATCGCCTACAGGCAAATGCGGCATGCTGGTCGGCTCCTTCGCATCCTCGAGCTTCTCCAGTTCTGCCCCACTACGCGGGTCATCAGCCAGATTGTATGTGATATGCGGGGCGTCCAGAATCTCCGCGTCCAAATTGTTCAATTCGTATGCATTGTGGGCCAGCGAGAAGTTGAACTTTGGCTTGCGTCCCGCCACTGGCGTCTGATTCGGGTTGTACAGTTCCAGGGAGAGCGGCCGTGAGGGCTTATCACAGTCATCATCGTCCACATCGTCGTAGTCCTCGTCGGCGATGAACAGCGAGTTGAAGGACTCTTCGTCCAGGGGCAGGTAGCCGCCTTGCTGTAAGAGGCCTTCGTGGAATTGCTCCTCGGGCACGTAGTAGGTCTCCTGGGATGGGTCGGAAGGGCAGGGCGCGCGACTTCGGATGCGTCGCGGCGATCCGAGCGGGGAGCGCGACATATAGGACTCCGAATTGGGCAGCAGTTTTCGCACAGCAATGTCGTTGAGCATGTCCATGGCCTCTTGACTGGAATTGGGTGAATTATGTTACCGAGCCCTGGGTATGGGTACCTGGGGTATACCGTAATTGAACCTTCTTTGTGAAAGAGGTACGCGGCGTTGTTTCGGTGGGCGAGAGGGTAGCCACGGGCGTCTGGGCTGCATCGCGATACAATCGCAGCTTGACCATTTGGCCGCACTTCCTGAGGAACTGCACGGCTTCATCGTGGCTCATGGAGGAGATCTCCACGTTGTTCACGGCGATGATCTTATCGCCGGGCCGAATGCGGCCGTCGGTGAGCGCCGGATCACGCACCAGTGCACGGATGTAATGGCCTAGAGCGCTATCGTCCTCCTTCCGCAGCGTGAACCCCAATGACCCGCCGCTCTTCCGCATGCTGATCTCAAACTCCTTTTGCCGCATCGTCCAACAGCCATTAGGGTCGCTTTCTATTGCGACGCATCATTACTCACCCCATTGTACTCCTCGCTGTTGCTCAATTGATCCGGCGTCAGCGTCAAGTTGGCGGCGGGTTCACGCCGGGGTGGCGGCGGCGGCACTTCCGAGATGGGGCTGACGCAGTTGAGGACGTCGGCCGGTGGTCGACACATTCGCAATTCCACTTGGCTGGAAGACGTCCGCAATACTTCCAGTGCTTCCTGTATCATCAAATTGCACAATTACCAACTGGGTACCTAGAGGTGTATCCCAGAAATATTCGCCCTGGTAACTTTTAGCACCCCGAAATTAACGTTCGACTGCTTCGTCGACCTATTAAATGCAATACCTAGAACAGGCAGAGGCAAGGAATACCCGAGATCCATCGAAATCCAGAATCGCTTTATACCGGACTACCTGGGGTTTCTCTATACTGGTCCGTTTTCTAGCTAGACAACAATGGACAAGTCAGGGAGTCGCGACTCAAAGTACAACGAATAAGCGAGGAACACCCGAAGTCTACCGCAATACTTCGAGAGTTTCCTGCATCATCAAATTGCAATCCCAGAATTATTCGTCCTGGTGACTTTTAGTCATCCGGAAATTAACATTCGACTACTTCGTAGGCCTATTAAATGCAATACCTAGAATAAGCAGAGGCAGGGAATACCCGAGGTTCTTCGAATTCCCGAATCCACTTATATCGGACTTCCTGAGTTTTCTCTATACTGGTCCGTTATCTAGCTAGACAACAATGGACAAGTCCAGGAAGTCCCGAGTCCGGCGGCAGCGGGTATTCCCCGGTTGGGTCCCCAGTTAAGGTACAACGGATAAGCGAGGACTACCCGAAGTCCGCCTGAGGTTGGTTTGTATCATTTTATGTGCGGCCGTCCCTGACCTGGAAGAATCTTTGGGGACTTACGTAATTTGTGAGACCAGTGAGGGGGATACCATTCGCTTCCAGGATGAGATCGCCGACGTTCAAAACGCCGCAAGCAGCTGCTGGCTGGTGGGGAAACAGTCGCTTTACCCGAATGAGTCCTGGCCATGAGCCGCCGCTATCGATACCGCCGGTAACACTTAATCCTAGTCCCCGAGATCCTTTGGCCAGGCTAACTCCGAACGTCGTTTCTGGAGCATGAAATTGAGGCAAATGGTTAGCGTAAGGAAAGCAGGGTGCCCATGGGGACACAGTGGTGATCAGTGCAACATTTTTGCACTTTGTGGTCATGAAAGTCGCCTGCAGAAGTGTGAAATTGAATGGACGACTTCTACACGCCGCTTTACAAATTAAACTTGACACTAACAATGAAAATATGTTGCAAAAGTAGATGATTAAGGTGCTGGCAAACGCGTGTTCTGAGTCAAGATGTGACTCCTGGGAGTGCGCGTCCGAGGACGAGCCCACATTAGCGTCGTTCACGAGCCGTCTCAAAGGACGAATGCGTGTGAAACGCATTTAGATGATCCTATAGAAAGCGGAATTTAGGTGTCGTAAATCTCCAACTTTTAAAACAGACAAGTTTTCAGTCAAAAATTTACTTCATTAATCCAGCGTCCAATTTCACAATTCTGAGTCCTTTCCGAAACCAGAAAAGAACTTATACTGAGGTAAAACCTCTATAGATGGAGATTCATTGCCATATCTCAATTATGTTAGGAACATAGAAATACCTATAGAGTACCTTAATACAGAAACTTACCGGGAGTGATGAAGGGGTAGCAGGAATGTATGTCTAAATGGTGGTTGCATTGAATATCGTGTTCGGGCAGTGGCGGCGGGAACTCCTCCTCGGGTGACCGCTCCGACCCGTATCCCTGATCACAGAAAACCGTTTGATTCTCCGAAAACTTCCAATGTAAGGGCGCGCCATCGCCCAACGGCGGTAACCGATCGACCTGCAACCGAGAATCACAGGTTGAGACCCTTTGCAACATCCTCCATGCGCCCGATTGCTTTCGAAATAATCGCGTGCGTTACCGTCTTATGGAAGGTGCTTTGGTTGGTGTATGTAGCTTTCGGCTTATTCTTACGATTCGCGAACCACATTTTGAAATGGAGTTGCAATGGGTATTAACCTGATCGCCAAGGGTATTCGCTAATTTTAAGTCGTTGCTGAACAGTTTCACATTTTCTAGCACAACGACAAGTAGAATGTAAGACTGCATTAAGATACAGATAAACAGTTAACAGAAATAAACACTCCAGAGGGAATGCTACATAGATTTCAAGATTAGGTAGGTGTAGTGGTTCCTTCACCGCCATTCCTTGGAGCTGAAATATTCTTGATGACCGTTTCTGATACTAACATTAGCTATTGAATCAGTTTCAGAATTTGAGTTACTTTAGGTGTAAAGTTAAGGTTCCAGAGCAAGCCAAAAAGTTTGGTCGATATTTACAACTATGTTGAAAATGATAGTAAGGACGTTGAGGGCGACTTTATTAAATTCTATTCCAGAACTTACATCATTCAAGGGCAACTTCTCGTAGGTGTGATTATTGTTGCTGGTCTCCAAGTAGCTGGGCAAACTGCCGCATACTGGATGCTGCTCCTGATCCGGTTCGCTCTTTTTGTTCTTGCAAATGCTGCCGCTCGATTGCGTTCGTCGCCCTGACAATCCCTTCGATGACGGACGACTAACATTTGCTCCCATTTTCCTCACATCCTCCACCGGTGACAAGCGAGCATGCCGCTCGAGGGAATGGAAGGTGACGGCGTTCTTGTGGGTGCCCTTTGGTGCCTTTGCTGCAACGAGTAAAATGTGCCTCAATTTGCAGGAAATGTAATTAACCGAATTTCGACAGTGGTTTATAGGGTCCTGGTCGACCCTGCCATTAATATATTAAGGCGTCAATGGCGAGCTGATGGGATCGGATACTGAATCTGCTTGGCCAATCTTTTGGGATGCGGGGTGATCAGTATCTGGAAAGCCATTAACGTAATTAATGTGACACTGTGTTGGCTTGGGTTGCCTTGGCTTTTGGATAAAGTAATTTCATTCGGTGGTTCATTTGTTTTATTATAGATATAATTGATTCGTATACATGTTTCAGTGTCCTTAGCAGTAACCGCTCCTCCGCACTCCTCTACGACTCCCCGTCCCAACCCAAGAACCCAATCCTATATTCCCTTCCAAACTAAAAGGCTGTATAAGATGGATGTACAATGGGCCTGATTAGTAGGACCTAAGAGCTGTGCCCTCCTAGGTCAGATCCCGGGTTGAATCAAGTAGGTTGGGGACACGACTGACCCACGGACTCGGGGAGACCATACTGAGAACTCGGGGATACGGTTAACCCAAAGGATCCGACGAAGACAGTTAAACTGCTCACGAAGAAGTGAAGAAGCCTCAATTATTTCCCAGCACAATTGAATCCTCTTCACACAAATATTCGCCGTGAAGGAATGCTGAACAGCAACTGCGAGGAATTCAGCGAATGCGCTAATCACTCCATTTATCTTGTAATGAACACAAGAGAGATAAGATTGAACAATTCGGTAGCTCAATAAACGTCCTCTTATCTCCTTCATGCACACGATGAACACACACTTCGAATAAATACTTCTTACTGCTAGTCTTCCTACAACGGAAAATCCAACTGCGAATTATTCTTAGTCGCTGCATTGATATCCAAACCACGCGCATATTTGGAACATTGTGATAATGAATCATAGGAAATCTTTGGCAAATTATAGACATGGAACTAGTCTATTTTGAAACGCGTGTTCAAATAAATCTCCGTATGCCAGAAGTAAACAAATTACATGCGAATGCACGTCGGAATGCAAGACGTTTTCGTTTACTTCATATATGACAAGTCTATAGAAATAAATGTTTGATTTACTACATCCTTTGCGGCAAACTAAAAATATCGCATAATATCATAGCCCGGCTTTATTATGGGATTATTTTACGATCGTCACATTGATATAAATTATTGAGTATTCAATGTGCAATCGATTTTCTTATTTCTTATTCGAAATATTGAATTCATTTGTAACTTTTATTAATTGGATAGGAAAGGTATAAGCAAATATTCCCATTGCCATATTTCATTAAGCTGAATACGTAGCCGCTAAGTTCATTGAGAGAATTCTTAATTATGAGGAATGTAGTTGAGAAATTGTGCATTCCAGATAGTTTTCCACTCACTAATCATAGAATTTTAAACATAATTTAACGTCTAATAAGTAATCATTATCATTAACTCATTCGCGGTTCAATTAAAAATCGCCGATCGCTGACTGAGTAGAGGTGCAATTTGAAAGTTTGTACTCGATGCACCGAAGGGCTAATTAAATATCTAGCGCTGCCCTTTTGGGACATAAACTAGCTGAACTAGAGGTGGCAGCCGACTCTGGCGTTTTCCACGATAACTTCTGCCAGGTGACCTCTCAGCGGAGGAGCATTTAACGCCCGTTGGAGGTCCATAATTAAAACGCTCATGCTAATATTTCATACTTGAAGTTGGCAACATGTTCGCTGGAGTAATCACCAATGTTGAAGAATACTATCAACTGCGAAAGGCTTGCCTGAATGCAATTCCTTGAATTAATTTTTTTATCTGGTTTGCATAAAACAAATATCACAATACAATTTCTTCAATTATATCTTTCTGATACAAATAACAATATATTGTAGATCTATTAGATTTAGGAAATATCGTTTTCTTTTATTGTAATTTTACTTATTCGAGGAAATGACTTTAAAATTGTGATGGTAATTTCATCTGACTTTTAATGCAATTAAATGTCAGCAATGAGTTTGCAATTTGCATTGTTGATCAAACTCGCTGAATATGTGGAGGATATTACTTCAGCCAAATTTATTTTCACACGATAAGCCAAAGCACAATGAGTGGCAATTGGCAGCTGTCAGGGATGAAGAGGATACATCATCTGGACGTCTCAATTAACATTGTGGCTGCAACATTCACGAAGTGAAGCCAGTAAATTGAGATTAAAATTGACGGTTATCATGGGTTCTGTACCACTAATTGCCGAGATAATAAACGATATATCAATTATTAATCAAATTAACGACCACCTGGAAATAGATATAACTATTAGAATTAACTAGAAATACTTGATTGTTGTATCAGCATAGAAATGCATAGTTAATTTCTACATACAGATATTGTGCCCTCAATCGAGGGCAAAAGTTCAGCACGTTCAAATCAAATGCCTATTGCTCTCCTAATAAATAAACAGATCATAAATCAAAGTCACAAAGTCATTAGGAATTTATAATGTCAATGTTCCTATGATTATTAATAATATCTGAAAAAAATTCAGGGTAAGAGGGCATCTAGGTTGAAATATAATTTATTGATTGCATAAGGTGGAGTGTTTCTAATTTTTATGGGTTCACTTCTTCAGTATAGCAAATAAGCGTTCATTTTATTATGGTTTCCAAGTAGCAGGTGGTGTTTATTGTTTGTTGGAGGGCGTATACTGATACACGCATCATTCAGAGCTTACTTAATTTAGGAGCAAAGATAGGATTCTGTTTTTGGGATGTGATGGGGAATCTGCCATTGCAGGTGTCGTGCTGTCCTCTTGCTACAGGCCGCTCAATAATTAAGGGTAACACTAGGCTAGGGATTGAACCCAAGGCACTAGGCTCGTAGGTTATCTGCTTTACCGCTGGGCTACCGTGTAGTTAAGTAGCAAGCATTAATTTCCAGTAATGGGTCTTGTGGGAAACCTTAAATTTTCATGCAAGTCGAAATTGCTCACGTAAATATTACTACACTATAATATATATAGTTAATCGGGTATTACTACTTCATATTTCTTTGAAAACAATCTTCCAATTTTCGATAATTTATAAATATTTTAATGAAAGTTGAGTCTTGTAATGGTCAAACTTATATGCAAACCACATTTTACGATGTCCATTAGATGGCAGACTGCTTTATATTTCTACTTGCGCATTAATTCCTGACTTGCTGACCAACTTATTAAGCGCTCAAAGTGGTGAAGGTAGTAACTTACTAGAATTACAGGCGCAGTCTGCGCCATAAGTCACACACCACTTAAGTCCCATTAGTATGGGACCCTAGGCATGCGAACGCAAATGCATAAATTATTGTAAAGTTGCCGAAGTGCCAACTTCCCTGCAATGCATCCAATTAATGTGCCTTCGGTTTTGTTCTCATTCGACATCATTCAACATCATTTTCAGCCAATTTGCATTACTGCTACAACTGCACTTTGAGGTTTCGGTTCGTCTATCAATTTATTACCAATCTTTCACAAAGAAATCAATTATTTTGTTAAATAATTTATACACCTTTTCATCCATCTTAATGGGTTTATTGAAGCACCTAAAAGATGCTTCTGAAAGTTCTCAATGTTGCAATTTTGAAAGTAATGGGACCGCACTATTTCTTGAAAAATATCAATATTGTCATGTAAATTCTTCGTATGAAGTGCCTGAAGATGGAAGTTTTGCCTCTTGCATTCTGCTACTAAAACATTTTCCGGATTTGCAGCATTGCTTCTGCAGAAAAGCAATGCAAATCCAAACGTGAACTCTCACATGAATTCCAAGCACGACTTTGCAATTTTTCGACTTCATGCAAAAACTATGCAAAACTTCGACTCGTTTGTGACTGCTTCATGATGCTTTGACGCTGAAACTGAATATTCAATTTACTTCTCGCCTGTGCTGGATAAAGTCACCTTTCCTCATTCGCTCATTCTGGTCCATTTGCTTGTTTCATCTTTCAATTGCTTCAAACAACGACTTAATTGCCAATTCTTTATTCGAAAGATTTTGAGAAGACTTCCGGGAGTGTTTTGATGCTATAACACACAGAATGATTATTCCGTGGCTGGGAATCGAACTCAGGATGTTGGTGTGGCGTCTGTCGACGTTAGCATTACACCACATCTCCCTTAATTGTCGGGAGGAATATTTATTGCCTTAAATGAAGTCCGATCATGGTAATATAGTAGGAAAGAATGAGGAATGTTAACAAAAAGTTGGTAATATCACAGACGCGATTAAAAAGGTATACCGTTTGGATGATGACCTGAGTAATTATAATAAATATTAATTAGTGTTCATGACGTGCACGAATGCATCGCAAGCAATTAACGGCAAAGGCGTGCAATTATACTTTCGAAGCCGGTTAATGGACGAGCTGGCTAAAGCTTGTAGAAATCAGAATTTAATGGAACTGCCCAGCTCACACAATGTTGGCTTGCAAAACCGAGCACGAACAACATGGAAGGCGCACAATCGGGTTGCAGCAGAACAATAAACGCAGATGTGTACATTGATTTCGAGATCGAATTAATTAGTGGAACGTGCAAATCTAAGCGAACGCGATTATAAACGCGAAAGTCGTGCCAGACAAGCATCCAGGGCAGCACTCTCTTGTGCTATTGTTATACGATAGCGACAGCAGGTTGCTGTTCGCTTCGTTATGCCTTTGAGTCGTTGTTATTGCGAGACAATTCGCTTTGACTGGATCAAATGTTGCAAATGTTGCTGCATTGTTTGACTGTCCACACTGCGTTCGAATTGCAGATACGACTGAAGGTTCAAGCTTCAGTATTGAAATGAATTTTCATGTCAAACTCAAAAATGTTGCCTTGTTTTCAATAGCAGTTAGATTATGAGTTTATTCTGAAAATAACTACATATCCCTTAGGTAGCCTAGTGGTCAAACCTTCAGTCGCGATACTGGAAGTCGATGGTTCAATCCCTGGCAGAGAGTTGTAATTTCAATTGCGAAACCGGATTGTGAAATAATCATTTTCCAAATGAACCAGAGAGAATTCAGACATGAGTCTTATATCAGTAGATGGACCCGGTATTTCCTGTAGAAGAAGGAGTAAAGGGAGAAGATGAATTGTAACAATTCATGTTGGTTTTATAAAAATGCAATACCAATGACAACCTCAAATTTTAACGGAATTTTGCCACAATGGAGTCACTCATCGCAACTGAATTCTAGCGTGTACTTCATAATCCAATATCATGGTCCTATTCCACAGATTCCATGCGTGTGTCCCTGGCTTACTAATTTCGAATCCTTGTATGTATTTAATTGAATTTTCCATCTACTCATGCACGTTTCAAAAGCACTTCCCTTTGCAAATAACAATTGTCCAATTATGTCCAAGAACTCCTGAAGCAAGTTTCTAATATTTGAAAGAAATTGGTTAACAAGTAGTTGCAAGAACGGATGAATATTGTATAGGATTTCCTTGCGATTTTTTCAAATGCGATTAAATTGCATTTCAACCTGTTTGCAGTCATTCATTCGTATTATTACCCAGCTATTAATTCAATTCGTGTTCATAATTTATCTCAATTTTGCATTTATCCGGTTGAGTTATATTCGAATGAAAATGTGTACCATTTACCAAGATCCTCGTCTTCTGGAAGCGTACGGAGAACTCTAAGCTCGCATTGCGAGACATAAATTTTTCATAAAATCTCACTTGGGCATGCGAGTTGCAATTGTAGGTGGTCTGGTAGCTCCCAAGCCGCCATTACCACGTGACTAAAGGAACTACTTCTGGCGGTGGCGCATTCTGACTGCTGTGATAACTCGCGCTGAAAGCCAAATTGGATAGGCCAGGGGTGCGATACGAATGAAACCGAGCGGATTTACTAGTCAGCTATGATTCTACTCTGAGATTTTACGATCTCGCAAATCATATCTTTTCGGCTACTCTACACTTCGTTGGGGTGAATGACAAAGGTCAGCAGAAAGATATCCTACATATTTGGTCAGAAAACCAAGGAGAAGTTTGCTACAATTTATGCAACTAATGAGGCGAATTGTGCGAATCTTGAATGACCTACAAGAAACAAACGTTCTGAATGTGTTGGAACACTCATTTGCATGTCTGCCACCAGCAATCGCCATTGATGTCTGTGACTCCATTTGCATTTGCATTGTTAATGTGCAAATACCATAAGTTCCTGCAAGTGCTTGAAATTGAAAAGTCGCTCTACCGGACACGAATCGCTTACATATTGCATTCTATTTATTATGGACTACTCATATTATAGCGTAGATTCCATCGATTATAATTCTCCTTGGCTACGGATCGAACTCAGGGCAATGGCATGGCGTCTAACGACGTTAGCACTACGCTACAATCTCTACCGACTTTCAAGCTTGAATTGGGTATATATTAACTCATCGGACTCCTCTTTCCTAGCGAAATATCTAATAATCTGAATTAGCAGCTGTTTTTGTAATTATGCGATTTGGCAATTGGGTTACGACCCTGTAGGTGAATACGCAGTCAAGCAATAAAGCGCAAATTGGCGTATTGTGCACGGATATAACAATTGTCATCGGAACAATAGGACAATGGCTCTCGGATAGTCGCTAAGAGCGAGCCGGGATGTGGATGGCGGCGACATTACGTGCCCGAAAGGTAAAAAATGATCGCAATGCGAGCACTCAGCCATAGCCGAACTGACCATTGATCGAATCGAATTTATCCGAGACAATAAAATTTCAGTGCGCCGCATATTTTGCAGTTCCGCACGACTTCTGGAGTCGAGAAGCGGGCTGGAATTCATCCGCAGGTTTTTAAATTCTTGTATCCAATCGCAACGCGCATCGAATGCGTGTGGCATTGTTTATATTCTACATAAAAGTCACGATAGTGTAATAATACTGGCAGTCGTTTTATTGCTGGCATTGCTAAAGTTTATCTTAATAATTGTACCTGCGGGTTCTCTTTGCCCTTATGTTTATATTGCGATAAGTAAATGCAAATATCGTGATTTCACTTTAACCGTAATATTGTGCAAATAACATGCGGCCAGGTCAAGTATTCGAACATGAAAAGTTTAAGTTCATTTTTACATATATATATATCAATATTTCTACTTGATCTGAATAAGAAATCCCTTGCTAAGCTGCTTAAGAGATATACTCTCAGGTCTTTTATTAATCTTCTTGTTATGTCATCTCAGAGTTTCAATAATGGCAATTAAAATAGTTTAGATACATAAATACGTAAAACTGCATTTTAATATTCATTTATAAAAGTTTATTGCGACAAATGTTTTTGGGGTTTCATCAATTTACAAACATATTGAAACAGCAGATGAATGGCACTATCCGGAAATGCTTAAATCGAAGTGCAAAATTTTACAGTTATGTGTATATTAATAAAACATAACTGAAATAATAGTGATATTGATTTCATTTGCGAAATAAAGCGACGATATGAATGATGAAGTTTGTAGGCACATAGTTTTTCTCGTGCCGCTGATACAAGTTTTCCAATTTATTAACGCAATTTTAACGTGCGTCCGTAAAGTTTTCGCAACAAATCTTATTATGCCATCCATTTTCGTAGAAAACCCCAAGGAAGTGAAAAACGCCAGTAGTTCGACAAAAACTTTGCACTGCCAGCTTACTGCCTTGCAAATATTAACGAGCTCGTAAAGTCTAAAGCGGTAAGGCGGAAGCAACGCCGAAAATGAATAATGTAGGGATGAAGGGCAGATCAGCAACAGAACTGGGAAGCAATGTTAGTAAACACCGTTATTGCTAACATCTGAAGCAATTCTGCTATGAAGTGAATTCAATCAAGCGATCAAATTGGCCTAGGAGGGTCTACCTAACCATGCCATGTAAAGTGGTTCTTTCTTTTGCCACTAACCCTGCCATTTAACCGTAATATTCAATAAA
Source organism: Labidoglobus nevermanni (assembly GCA_025447835.1). Classification (NCBI taxonomy): domain Eukaryota; kingdom Metazoa; phylum Arthropoda; class Insecta; order Coleoptera; family Staphylinidae; genus Labidoglobus; species Labidoglobus nevermanni. The sequence continues at coordinate 3,492 of JAOEHK010020917.1, read as the reverse complement.
GTTTTTCCAGCCTCTGTCAAAGAGAGATATCTCTTTAGACCTCTATTGGGATATGCGGCTCGTAACTTTAGCCATCATTTTAACGCAGCGCTGACGAGCTGCAGTTCTTTTCTTATATTCCGATTAATCTGAATCCTTTCGTGAAGGTTTACTGCAATTTTGGGCATTCAATGTGCCATATCATTGGCGTAAATTCATGATTTACGAGTATGGGGTGAGCGCAATCGGGTAAACATGTTACATCCTGCCAAATCGCGTGATTTATGCGATAATTTGAAATTTTTTCGAATAGATCGCGATGTGTTGAATAGATTCGTCGTCGTCAGTGACGCCACCAATGCTCACGCCGCTGCCGGGGCTGCTGCCTCAAGACTTATCGATAAAACATTGACGTCATTGCGCCACCCTTAGCGCTCTGTTGCAGGAATGCCTGAATCGGCCCGGGACCAGCTACATGGGCTGCGATGCCACAATAAGGTCACCCAGTCCATAAAATGGATTCTCTTGCATATTTACATCACAGAAACACCTGGTATATGGTGATTCCCGACAATTTTGAAAATTTCCTATAAAACAAGAATCGCCGTGTGCGTAACCACTGTTTAGTAACAACCCAGAGTTTCTGGGGTTTAATAATCATATGCGGAGATTTACCCATTCATCCTTCATGCGTATAATATATCGGGCTGATCGATATTTCAGTGTCAGATTCGATGCGCACTCGGGTTACTTCATATGTTATTGAAAATGTTGCCTCTTTTCGCTATAACTTTAGAACCATGAGGCTTTTCCAATCTAAATGCATTATAATCATGATAAATTTGGTTCGCAGTAATTCTTGTCTTGCATTCAAAGTGAAATTGTTAATGAACATGATGTAAAACGCATGTAGTAAGAATGTAATTGTAAACACTTTGAGTGTTAATTACTAAGCAAGGAAAACAATTAAATATACTTTATTGGCAACCATCGGAGGCGATTCGTCTGCATAATTGCCGTTAATGTCGCATTGCATTTTCAAGTTGAGGATTGCATGACCAATATGGAAGGATCATTACTGTAATTATTATGCAGCACAGTGCCACATGGTGTTCCTAATATCACAGATTAGATCACAAAAGAACGAAAACACCCACCAATACTAGTTGCAAAGAGATACTTTACTGGTGCAACTAAGATTTATGCAAATTCATAATAATTTCGAGCATGAAATAAACACAAATTATTTGAGCATCAATTCATGTAACACGACAATTTCATTTCCTTGTTACCACTCATTGCGTCCATTCATCCACATAAATTCAAGGATAATTGATGAGAATATATTTATATAATTGTTAACATCTATCTACTTCTATTTATTTTCACATTTCGCGTAATGTTGTGCAAAGTGAGGATGAATTTTGCACGCAAGGACATAGTGAATTGTATAATAGATCAAACAAGCTGAAAAACATGAATTAAACATCAGTTGTTATGCAAACATCGAGGAAATCTAAGAAAAAAGTATAAGAATACGAGGAAATCTGCATGGAATCAGTTTGTGTCATTTCGGACGCTAGGAAATGTAGAACTAGTTCATTAAATCTGTCAAATATGTTCAAATAATGAATTTGGTGTTTTGTTCCGACAACAAAGTTTACACTGTTTTGAAGCAATCTGAAAAGTAAACATGGAAACATAGGATTGCTTAATTTGACGTAGAGTTTCTGGAAGCACTCAAGAGTGTTTCAGAATTGAACAATATTCTCTGATTAGTAATTAATGACTGTACTTAGCTGGGAGTAGATGCGATGGGAACTTGAATTTAGTGGTACGAATTACATAGTGTAATTATATGCATGGATGTCAGTCTGGCACACACAAAATCACACATCGCGTCAAAGGATCACTCCAACTGTACTATATATTACCCCGAAACAAGTGCTCCCCTCATGAGCTGCTCAGTAACCGAGTGGCAAAGCTGATGGCCCTCGAGTGACTTGGGTTCAATCCGTGATTATCAAGAGATCTTTCCTTCCAAACTAAGAGGTCATAGAAGGAAGATATACAATGGATTCAAATAGTTAGGTCAGAGTACTGCGCCCTCCGACAAAACAACAATAAATAACAAGTGCTCACCTGAGGCACACAGAAATGCAAGCAACGTTAATTTTATGTTGTTCAATTTGTTATTAATACATCCATCATGATAGCTGCTAATTTGCATGTACTATCAGGCACATGGATCGCCAGTAAATGTACTTTACTGATTTATTTCGAACAATTGCACGAACATGTTTATATTATTCAATAATAGTTTCGAATGACCACACTCCATCGTAAATTGCTTTCAGATGTATCCGATAGATTCAGTTTTTCAAATGGATGCATATCACAGATTGGCATAAAAAATTATTCGTAATTCCAGTGAAAGAGCTAGAATTGCCAGTATTTCGAACTATGAGGTTTTTCCAATGTTCCTTCACCTTATCGCCATCCCGGGAGAACAGGAAATATGTTCACGGATATTACTTACTCTATCGTTTACAATGAGATAAAATTTATTGTATTATCTGATTACATTCCTATCATGCATTATTTAAAACAATTAAATTTGGGTTAGTGTATGCAATTCCTGATCTATTTTTCAAAGGGAATACAATATTAAATACCTGAAAAGGCAATCATATATCGTAATTAAAAAACGTGATGAAATGCTTGAATTGGTAATGAAATGAATTTCAAGCATACAGCTAGAGTTCGTATAGTGAGAGAGTAAAATTCTGCAATTGATCAAGTTTAATTACGTGCCTCGTTTCAAATGCTTGCTGGGTCGCCGCAATAACGCGCACTTTAATAATACACTACAGCAATGGAATCGTTCCAATGTTGCAGCTGGTTACTTCCAATTAAATGCCTTAAGTGCCCTAGTAAGAAACACGCCGATCTCGAAACTACTCAATTATCAATAGCAACAATGATGTCTGTTGGCAAGCAGGGCCGGCGCAACGCGGCTGCAGCGCGTGCAGCCGCACCCGGCCCCGCGCTTCAAGAAAATTTCCAAATTACGAAAGCCGACTCTAACCATAATGCTACATATACAAAACGCATACAACAGCGACTAAATTGAATGCATATTTGAGAAAATGCAGCGTTACGTAATTTGGGAAATTTCCCACAAAGGCTAACCCAATTATCCCCATTCTGCATCGCCGTTACGTCTCAAATGTTAGCGAAATCTTCAATTCGTCAAATGAAACCAAATAACACATTCTAACATTTTTTTCATCCAAATCCGGCAACACTGCAAATGTCAGTATAACCTGAAGTGGTCAGCTGATGGCACGTGTTCGCGAGTGATCAGTGATTATTCAGTGCATAGTGAAGCCCTAAACCAGTGAGAAAGGCCAGATAGCGAAGACAGCGAACGAGAAATAAAGGGGAACACAAAACGAGTGAGTCTAAACAAAAGCCAAGAATCCAGGCAGTCTTCAACAGAAATTTTGAGGT
>JAOEHK010020806.1:0-18873 GCA_025447835.1 Labidoglobus nevermanni | reverse complement strand
AGTCAGCCTTTTTATGCGCACCATCGTCTGCATCTGCAGACCACACATCCGAAGAACAACACGGTGCGAATGTGTGGCGGCATGAATCTTAACTGCCTGCATCTGCAATGCGCATACAGAGGCATTCGCAATGTATGTCGACGAGGGAGAAGCGAAGAGATCTGATTGCCGCAAAAGAGTGGCGTGAGGCCTGTGGACAGAGGACAGTACAGCCTCGGAAGAAGTGGATGTTCTTGCAGTACGCTCTTCCACGAACGTATTATTGCTAATTACTCCTTGTTGTGGAATGTGTAGTAAATTAAGTACCCACCATTGCTGCAAATTCTTCCTCTTTTGGAAGCACCTTAGAGTGCTCGCCTATGCAATCAGTTACTGGAACACCCGGTGGCAGAAGACACGCATGGGTTGGCAGCGCATTGCGAGTTTGATCAAGTTTATTGGTTGCATCGTTCGAAGAAGGGTCGCTAGACACGCCATATTCGTATATGGATGTTAGAATTCAATTAAATGCCACGCAATTATAGCGATCGCCTCAACGACATTCCTCACCGGGGTCGGTTAATTGGTGGTGAAGAACTAGTATCTCACGATGTGGCCATTGCGGCCTAAAAGGCAATCAAGTAAACAAGCAGCTCGCATTTGTTTAACGGAACGCGTGCCAACCTCGTAAAGCTCACGAGGATGTGCAAAGTGTACGAATTCTCGGAACGTCTTCGCGTTCAATGCGCCCAGCGTTCAGTCTTCGGCCTGATAATTGCATCGTGCTGATCCGAGCACGCCTAGGATTTTATTTTCGGAGAGATAATGACCAGCCTCTATCGTAAGCGCTCTATCGAAATCTCCATCGATTGCGCGACCTTCAACCAGCCGCACAAAGGAGAGTGTCGTCTTGACTCGAAGACTGGCCGGATCACGCCAGTGCTGGCTTCTTCATTTCAACGCCCCTCAAAGCAGCATTACAGAAAATTTGATAAAATCGATTGCTTCCACTTGGAGCCGGCCCTGTATCCCGTTTGCTTGCTGATGAAGACGATGGTTTTCGGTGCTAGATTTTACGACTCTTTCACTGTCTCCTGCGAATCAAATCGCGAATTTCCATTGAGTCATTGATGACAATGTTGAAACGGCTTTCTTCTGCGGCTCTCGTGGCTGCGCAGGCTTTCCGAAGAGTGGCTCGCGCTTTGTTGGCGCAGCTTCCTCGACATCGTTTTGTTGGTGTCGCTGCGACACGGCAGACGTAGAGATGCTGCGAGATGCGGTAATCTTATGCATTGCTTACGAGATGGCTCGAGCCGAGAGGCGATCTCGACGGGAAACTATGCGCCTATCGAGCCAACCAACCACCCATTGACTGCTTCGCTTGTTGCTCGTTTTCTTCATCACCGCTGCTCGCTGCTCAATCGATCCTCTTCCCTGTTTATCGGAAACTCAATTCGTTCACGTCTGTTGCATTTCGTTGCAAGTCCCAACAGAGCGGTCGCTGATTTGAGTGCCAGAAGCGGAGATTAGGTGATGCCTGCAAGAGGCTCGATTCTGCTACTAAAATGTGAACATTAGGCAGCCATCGACCCCATTATTGGGTAACCAATTACTAGTTAGTATCGAAAAAGAAAAGATTTATTTCAGTCAGCGTCAATTTAATAACAATGAAAATATTGCCGGAAAAGTAATCGCTGTAATTAATATTGATTGTTCTCGCCACTTATATTTCAATCATTTGCAAATATAGGTAATACAAATAATCGAATAATAGTCGTAGTTGAGAACCAGTTCTTTAGAGTATTTGTTAATAACAAGTCTATTAACAATTGACGTCGAGTAATTATACTTTAAGGCAGTCTGTTCCACATTTTTTTGTTCCGTAGACTCCTTACCTATATTGTTGATTTTCATGGACCCTTAATGGTCGAAATACGGGGAATACCCGAGGTTTCGACTCTTCCGATTATCAGTGACGTTACCTCAATTACTACTTGTGTAGCCATAAGTGGCAGTATTAACGTCCAAGTAGCGGACAAGTACGCGGAATACTCATCTACCCATCTTCGAGTCACGGGACCTCGGGTATTCCCTGTGATTACCCGCTAGCACTAATTCTTAGGTAGACTCCTATTTACACGTGTAGATCCTCAACTTCTTGTTTCGTTATCGTGTACCCTTGCAAGTCGAAATTGGACCCTAGGGGTTGATTAGATTCATTACTTGCTCTGATAAATTTGCAACTTGTATCACTTCATAATTTTCCCTAAATGAATTTCGCTTTTACTAAAACGACTCTTTTATTCTATTATTTATCTCATGTTGAACAATTGTTTAGCTAATAAGAATTGATTATACCAACAACCCACAGCACCGTAATTTCGTATTAAAGGGAATAGGAAATAATTTGAGATGAATATTCGTTGGCGACGAGAAGCGTAGTTAACTTTAATGATATAATTATACTAATGCAGTGCGCAATTTGTTTAGCAATAACAAGGCAAGGTAATTAGCTGCAGAAGTTGCTCGTGGACCAAGTTCAAAGTAATTGGCCCTGCAATAGTTTTCTTATTTATCAACAAATTTCGCTTCTTTGCTCCATCCTGTAACTGGTTTTCATGCAGCAGATCATATCAATTAGGGCGCAAACCTTTTAGTCATTTAATTCCCCTAATGATGGATATCTTGGTCAACTTGGTTACGAGCAAGTCATTGATGCAACGAAAGTGATCAACGAGTGACTATAAATAAATTCGGAAATAAACAGCAGTTCGCATGTGTAAACAAAAGTCACATCCTCGTTTCATGTGAATTCTGGCATGCGGAAGTCCTGGCCCAGCTGTTGAACCACATTGCACAACATCTGCTTCTATATATTGCAATTTTTTGGGAAACAGGAACTAGTCCAATTAATTCAAAATATCTAAAGCCCACTGAATGTGAATTATTAGAAGGCATTCGTAACGTGTCCCTACCAACCCAGAGAGGACAAAAGTAACCAGTTCCTACTTCTTCGATTAAGCATAACTTGGTCGTGACCTAATGATGCAGGCGTTGAAGTCATTTAGTCTTCCCTAGACTTCTCATTGTGAGTTGTTAGTGGCATCAACAAACAATTTGTTCACGAATTGAGTGAGCAAGTGAATGAGGTCCGTTCGGTTCCGCGCTGCTGGCTTCGTCATGATAAATACCACGTTGGTTCACCTGAAGCATTAGGCTTTCCGCTCACCAGGAGCGCATAGCAGCGAGGAGATGCAAGACGAGTGCGTCCTTGCGCCGCACACGCTCGCCGCCATCCATCCGGCTCGCTCGCGTGCTGCGCGAGCATGCTTGGCATTCCTCCGGCATTCGCGGCAGCATTCACCTGCCGCATGCGACGCCCAGGTGACTCGATGGCTGAACGGCGCGCAGGTAAGCGGCGCGCTCGCCTGCGCGCCTTCCTGCCGCCCTGGTACGCGAAACCTAACGTTAAAAGCGAATTCTAACAGGTGTTAATGACTCGCTCGCCGCCGACCTGCACGCCGGCGTTCGTCTTGCGTAATTGGCGCGCCATCATTAATCACCGCTCTCAACTGCGTCACGCGACACGCGTGTCCTCCCTTGCCCCAGCAAAGGGACGCATTCGGAATTCGTACTTCCCGCCGCATCAACATCCTTTGCATTCCGTGCGTCGTCAATGGCGATGTTTCGTCACATCCCATCAGGATCCCAGCTGGGACTTCCGGTCGCTCGATAGTGAACCGTCCTCCCTTGAAGGACCGTAGGCATCCTTGAGCTTGAATCCTGCCAGCGATTCAAAAGGACAAAAAGGATGAAAGCACCAAGGACGCAGCACGCGGCGTCGGTGTGTAGGCCCACGACGTCAGCGGCGTCGCGACGCCGGAAAAATCAATACGAGCGCAGCGCACTTGTCCTGCGCGTCCTGCGGCCACCCTCGCACGTTTGCTGCGCGCCTGGTGGAAGCGCCACGTGCGATCTTACCTATTGGTACGGAAAGGCGCCCACAGGACCTTCCGTTGCGCGTGCAGGCGCGAATTGCGGCGACGTTGCAGCTGTCGCCGATTCCGGAACCTACGGCAAGCACGCGCCGGTTGTCAGTGGCCCGAAGCACTTTCGATTTTTCGTCCGCCGAATCGCACTGTTGCCGGTTGCCTGGCTGACCTTCTCGCGCGCGTTTCGGCTGCAGAGCCATCAAGCGAAGCCACCTTCGCACGCTTCGGTTCTCCTGATACGCGGGATGTAATTATAACCCGAAATTCGACCCCGCACAAGGTTACTGCTGCTTTCAGCCGGCGATCGCAGATCCCTGATTGCCCATGACCACATCTGCCGCTCAGTTCTCAATGTTGAGTTGCAAAAATTATGCCCGACTCCTGTTTGTAGCGCTTTCCTGTTGCGCTAACCTGCGCCACTATCCTGAGGTCCTAATCGGAGGGATGCGCGTGACGTTACCTACCAAGGAGTGTCCTCCAGAGGGACTTGTTGCATGCATGCGTGCTGTGTTTCGAAATCGTTGTCCACGAGGCGTAGCGAGTTTCTTTTCGTTTCGTGTTCACAGCTGGTGGCTGATTGCAACTTATAAGGGATTCGTAATTGAAAAGTTAATTGTACTTTTCTTGTTGTTGTAGGTCATCGTCTCTTCTCCTCTTACTTCTAGCACAATTAATTATACTTGCCGATGGTTTTAGCCACGTAAGTTAGCCAGCAAAGTCGCTGTTCGTCTTGTCCATTTATCCATTTCTACTTTCAACACGATCGTTTATTACTACATCATTCATTTCCAGCGTATACAAATAGCAGTAATGTTCAGAAAGCAAACAGGTTTACAAGATGTAGTTAAAGAAGTCATTTCTCGGTGTCACGATCGAAGAAGTAAATAGCCTTCGTCCTTTTTGCGTTTAGCATGTGCGACACTTTAGAAACCGCTTTAAAAGGCAGCACGGCGAAAATCTGTATCTGCCTGCAAGTTACGTGACTTTGGACGAGAACCAGGAGCCGGACGCTGGGCCCTGGAGCGACTGGTCAGCGCCATCAGCGTGCAGTCGATCTTGCGGTGGCGGCGTCGCAACCCAGTACAGGACTTGTTTGGACGGGTACCAATGTCGTGGGCCATCGCAGCGCTATTTCTCTTGCAATACGCAGGTACCTTGGTCGAGGGGTTGCTAGCAGGCTAGAAGATGACTTACCACCATCGTCATTTCTAATAGGATTGTCCAGGCAATGAGGACTATCGGGCGCAACAGTGCGCAGAGTTCGACGATATCCACTTTGAAGGGGAAACCCACCATTGGATTCCGTATACCAAGGCGCCGAATCAGTGCGAGCTGAACTGCATGCCGCGGGGCGAGCGGTTCTACTACCGCCACAAGAAGCAAGTGGTGGACGGGACGCGCTGTAATGACGAGAGCATTGACGTGTGCGTCCAGGGCAAGTGCCAGGTATTGCGTTCAGTCTGCGCTTGCGAAAGGTTTGCTCATTCAGTACGTTGATGTGCAGCCCGTGGGATGCGACCACATGCTGGGCTCCAATGCGCAGGAGGACAAATGTCGCGTGTGCGGCGGCGACGGCTCCAATTGCAATACGGTGCGCAACCGCATGGACCTGCAGGACCTCCAGAAAGGCTACAATGACGTGATCCTTATCCCGATGGGCGCCACCAACATTGACGTCCGCGAACGCGCCCCCTCGAACAATTACCTCGCGGTGCGCAACCAAACCGGCCACTATTACCTGAACGGTAACTGGCGCATTGACTTCCCGAAGACCCTGGACTTTGCCGGCTGCAAGTTCCACTATGGCCGGTACCCGCAGGCGTTCTCCGCTCCCGACACGCTCACCTGCCTAGGCCCCACGACCGAAACGCTGGTCATTGATCTGCTCCTCCAAGACGTCAACGTTGGCCTGGACTACGAGTACAGCATGCCGGGCAACATCGTCTCCAGCGCGCAGAACGAGACGTACGTGTGGACCTTCGACCCGTTCACCCCGTGCTCGTCGAGCTGTGGCGGAGGCATTCAGTACCGGAACGTATCCTGCGCGGGCCGCGTCACCCTCGACCTGGTCGATCCCAGTCTGTGCGATCCCAGCAATCGGCCCGTCGATCGGCAGCATTGCGGAGAGCAGCCCTGCGATGCCACCTGGGTGACCAAGCCGTGGGAGAGGTGCTCAGCGCCCTGCGGCGTTGGCGGGACGCAGACCCGTCCGGTGGTCTGCGAACGTGTGATTGCTGGTGGCGTGGCCAGCATCGTCGACGACACGCAGTGCAATAACATTCAGAAGCCGGAGACGCAGCAGCCGTGCAATCAGGGCGAGGTGTGCGCGGAGTGGCACACTGGCCCATGGATGCCCTGCGACCACCTCTGTGGCGGAGGCAAAGAGACGCGAATCGTCACGTGCTTCCGAGAGGTCAAAGGCAAGAAGGAGAAGCTGGACGACGCCATGTGCGCGGAGGGCAAGCCGGAACACGAGCGCATTTGCAATCAGCGACCCTGCGAGGGCGTGGATTGGGTCACCTCCGACTGGTCGGGCTGCGACAAGTGCGGCCTGACCTCGGAGTCCAGGCGCGTGCAGTGTGCGACTGCCAGCGGCGACGTGCAGCCGGAGGAGCTCTGCAAGCCGGACGAGAAGCCAGCGGTTGAAAGGGAATGCAAGACCGAAATGAAGGAATGCGCGTACGAATGGTACGCGTCGCAGTGGAGCGAATGTTCCGCCAAGTGCGGGAAAGGCATTCAGACCAGACGGGTGTTCTGCGCATCCGTGGAGGACCTCACCAAGGCGGACGATGAGAAGTGTAACGAAACAGCAAAGTACAACGCCTCTCGGGAGTGCGCTGGAGAGAAGGAGGCTTGTGCTGGAGAATGGTTCAGTGGCCCATGGAGCAAATGCTCCAAGGATTGCGGTGGCGGCGAAAAGACGAGGAAAGTCATCTGCATGCGCGATGATGAGACCGTCGAGGTCACCGAATGTGGGCCGGATCTAATTCCATCCGGGTCGGAACAGTGCAATACGCACGCGTGCGATAAGGACGAGGTGCTTCCGGTGGACGTGACTAAACCCGTCGATGTGACCGAAGGCGCCAAGGAAGGACCAGTATCCGGCGTGACTGATACGAGCGCGAAAGAAGTGTCGGATGGCAGCAGCGAGGGCACAACTGAAGCTGGCACTTCCGCGACCACCGACGACGACTTCGAAATCGTCGAAACGGAGGATTGTGATGATGGCGAGTGGCTGGATGATGAGGAAATGTATGACGAAGAGGAGGATGAGGCAAAGGAAGGCACCACGCCGATGGAGAGCCCAGACTTCACTGGAAGCACGGCGGACCTAGGAGACGCTTCTACTGACGAATCCTTGTCCACCGAAGAACTAATGATGAGCGATGGCACTTCTTCAGATACCTCCGATGAATCGTTACTAGAAACAGATGTAATGGATACAGGGTCCGGGTTCAGTGAGGCAAGCGATGAAACCACACTTTCCGGTGCGAGTGAGACTACCGATGAAGGATCCGGAAGTGAGGAGACAACAATGAGTACGACTTCGGATACGGATAGTACTGGCACTGAAGTTACGGAATCCGGTGCTACAACGATGCTACAAACAGCAGCAACAACTGATACATCCGGTTCTAGTGAATCTACCGAAAGCAGGTCGCCAACGACGGAGAGTGGTTCGGAGGAAACTAGTGAAGGTATCACGGAGGCAGTGTCACTAATTAGTGATATAACAAGTGAAAGATCTGAGTCAAGTACAGACCAAACAACAGAGAGCAGTGTGATGAGTAGTGAATCAATCTCGACCAATCTTGAAAACACCGAATCAACTGAAACTACACAAACTGAAACTACAGACACTACCGAATCCACTGAGTCAACGGAAACAACTGGAAGTACTGAAAGTACTGAATCGGCAACTAGTGACAGCACTGAAAGTGCGCCGTCTTCTTCAACTGCCGAAGATATTACTGCGGAAAGTACTACAGATCTTAGTATTTCTACCGCGAGCAGTGTTGACTCGACAACTGAAGATGAGGTAGATGTTGAGGCTGACAATTCTCCGGAAGCAAGCACCCAAAAATCCAGCTCTGACGAATCAGAGTCTACGACTTTAGAATCATCTGGATCCACGGAATTGGCGACCGAACATACGGAAACAACTGATGCGAATACTGAATTAAGTAGCAGTACTGAGATTTCTGCTAGTTCTGAAGTAACAGACAGTACTGCAGTTACGGCTAGTTCGGAATTGACGATAGCCTCTGAATCAGCAACAGAAATATCAGCATCCACGGAAATCAGTGGCAGCACTGAGCTTACTAGCGACTCTACAGGATCTACAGAATCGGCGACTGAATTTACCGGCAGTAGTGACTCCTTCACTGGGTCAACTGAAACCGACAGCGGTTCGACTGAAGTGGACATTTGGCTCAGCACAACGGAAGACACAACACGGTGGTCGGTAACTGAAATCACCGAGGAAATATTCACACCACGTCTACGCAAATGTCGAAGGAAGAAGCGCAAGGATTGCAATCTCACCGCGTACGGTTGCTGCCCCGACAAACTGACTGCTGCGGAAGGACCCTTCGACAAAGGCTGTCCCATGCCCAAGACTTGCAAGGAATCCCAGTACGGATGCTGCGAGGACGGCGTGTCAGCAGCGATGGGCAAAAACTTCAAAGGTTGCCCGCCGACCCATTGCGAGGAGACGTTGTTCGGCTGTTGTCCCGATAAGAAAACTCCTGCCGAAGGTAACAACAAGGAAGGCTGCCCGCCGCCGCCTCCGAAATGCCTCAAGAGCAAATTCGGCTGCTGCAAGGACAACGTCACTAAAGCGAAGGGTCCGAAGTTTAAGGGATGCAAGGATAACATCGACTGTCACAACACGACGTTTGGCTGCTGCCCGGACGGCAAGAACGCGGCGGAAGGTGAATACTATAAGGGTTGCGACATACATTGCAAAGAGTCGCGGTATGGTTGTTGCCCCGACGGGGTTTCGCAGGCGGCAGGCATCAACTTCCTGGGATGCGAGACCCCATGTGCAAATAGCGTATTTGGCTGTTGCGAGGATGGCCTCACGCCAGCGCACGGATACTCGCGTGAGGGGTGCTGCCTGCTGACCTCATACGGCTGTTGTCCGGACAATGTCCGACCGGCACATGGGCCCAATCTCGAAGGATGCGGCTGCGAGTACTCCCCGTACGGCTGTTGCCCCGACAATGTTACGCCAGCCGAAGGCCGCAGTTACGAAGGCTGCGGATGTGTCTTCAGCCAGTACGGTTGCTGCCCGGACGGCCAGACGTCGGCTGCTGGAGCAGACTACAAAGGGTGCCTCTGTCACACGTACCAGTTCGGCTGTTGCCCGGACGGCGTTACGGTGGCCAAGGGAATGCGAAATCAGGGATGCGGCTGCGCGGATACGGAGTTCGGTTGCTGTCCGGATAACACAACCGTGGCGGAAGGGGCCAATGCGGCGGGCTGCGGATGCCTTTACAGCGCATTTGGGTGCTGCTTGGACGGCGTCGTGGAGGCGAAAGGGGAGAACTTTGCTGGATGCGAGGAGCAGCCGGAAAACAAGCAATCCGGGTGCTGGCAGCCGGCTGAGCATGGTCCGTGCCGGAACTTCTCGGTGAAGTGGTACTACGACATGGACTATGGTGGATGCACGCGATTCTATTACGGAGGTTGTGAAGGCAACGAGAACCGCTTCCGAACCATGGAGGAATGTTCGGCAGCCTGCGTGGAGCCAACAGGGCGCGACAAATGCAAACTGCCAAAGGTCACAGGCGGCTGCGACCGGTACAATCCGCGATGGTACTACGACCACGAGCACAACCATTGCGCGCAGTTCATATGGGGCGGTTGCCTGGGCAATAACAATCGTTTTGAGAGCAGCGAAGAATGCATCCGGGAATGTGTGGTCGATGACAGTGCCGATGCGTGCGTTCAGCCGAAGGAGGAAGGGCCATGTCGCGGCCAATACCTAAAGTGGTACTATAACAATGAGACCTCTAGGTGCGAGCAGTTCTACTATGGCGGCTGTCAGGGCAATAACAATAACTTTATCTCGGAGCAAGCCTGCAAGCAGATGTGCGCTGCGCCCTATCGGAAGAAGGGTAAATACTCGACGCAAATCTCCTAACATATGGTGCATGTTTGTTTGTTCTTTTGGGTGCACGGCTAACTCTATTCAGAACACTGCGCTCAGCCTGAGGTGCAGGGTAAATGCGAAGGTCGGGACGCACGCTGGTACTTTAACACGGCCGAAAAGCGCTGCATGCCTTTCTATTACACGGGCTGCGATGGCAATCGCAACAACTTCCTTAGTCTAGAACAATGCGAGGCAGATTGTCCGCAAGAAGTTCGTAAGTGCTCGCTGCTTGTATCGCATCCCCGCATAGTTTGCCAATCTGGGAGACCCCTCAATCGCATTATTTCCCTAGCCAAAGATATGTGCCACCTGCCGCCCGAAATGGGCGACTGTGCCGACTACACCAGTCGCTGGTACTTTGACACTGCGCAGCGAGCCTGCCGCCAGTTCTACTACGGTGGGTGTGGCGGCAACGGCAACAACTTCGGATCGGACCAAGAGTGCGAAGGTCGCTGTGCCCATCCAGCTACACCGCCACCTCCAGAACCCCAGCCCCGTCCCGAGCAAGCGCCCTACCCTGACCAACCGCCACAGGAAACACGTAAATGCTTCCAACCCATTGACTCTGGTCCGTGTCGCAACGACTCACAGCCGAGGTGGTACTACACCCGGGAAGGCGTCTGCGAGCAGTTCATGTACGGTGGATGCGAGGGCAATGGCAACAACTTCCTGACGGAGGAGGAATGTCGGCAAGATTGTGATCATTCGCAAGACTTGTGTTCTTTGCCCAAGGTGCAGGGTCCCTGCAGTGGGGACTACCTTCAGTATTTCTACGACCGTCAGACAGATTCGTGCCAACAGTTTGTGTTTGGCGGGTGCCTAGGCAACTCGAATAGATTTCATGATCTTGCGTCCTGTGAGCAGCGGTGCAAACAGACCGCAAGTCCGCCGGCCACTAGAGCTCCCCCAGGTTAGATAATACCCATCATCTAATCTGATCTGTCTGTACCTGTCGTGCGCCTTCAGAGGACAGAACGGCAGTGTGCCATCAACGGGTGGACCCCGGCTACTGCAACGAGAGCATTGCTTCCTACTTCTTCAATACCGACACCCGCCGTTGCGAGACATTCACCTACTCAGGTTGCGGCGGCAATGCTAACCGGTACTCCAGCATCGAGCAGTGCGAGCGACAATGCGGCGCGTTCCGCGACCAGGATGTGTGCGCGCTGCATCCGGATGCTGGCCCATGTCGCGCGTTCATTAGGAAGTTCTACTTCGACCGGAATTCCGGCACTTGTAACGAATTCGGGTACGGCGGTTGCGAGGGCAACGCCAATCGGTTCAGCTCGAACGAGGAGTGCGAGGAGGTTTGCATTATCCGGGAAGAAATCAAGCCAAATAGGACTAGCGATGGTAGGTCCATCATTCGCAATCTGTCCCGGCTGTAAATTTGCGTATTCAGAGGTCTGCCGGCTTCCTGTCGCCGTGGGCAATTGCAATGAGGGTCTGAAGCGATGGTATTTCGACGACGCTCGGGGTGAATGCATCGGATTCGTCTACACCGGCTGCGGCGGCAACTTCAACCAATTCGCCAGTTTCCAAGACTGCGTGAACACGTGCCGGGACCTTCTGCGCCCCAGTAAGAATCGTTTCAGTGGCACGCACACTTGTTAATGCGCGTCTACCCTTAGCCCACGACATTGAGCAGCCGTCCACGAACTGCGAGCGCCAGCATGAGTTATGCCGCAGCTTGCAATGCCCATACGGGGTGCAAGCGCACGTGGACTCGGCCGGTTGCTCCTCCTGCTCGTGCTATGACCCTTGCAGCCAGATGACCTGCCCCAATGGCACCAAGTGCGGCATCGATGTCAATGATCAGCGACAAACTGAGGAAGATCCCACGTTCATTCCCGTTTGCAGACAAGGTACGCTTCCATCGAGGTCCACGTTCACCCTCCTTGCACCTCTGTTGTTGCGGCTCGTAGTTGATAAGCCTGGCGCTTGCCCACAATTGCAACCCCGGTCGTACGACGATTGCGCTCGCTTCGAAGATTGCCGCACGGATGCCGACTGCACGATGGACCTGAAATGCTGCTCCACGGGCGGATGCGGCACTTCTTGCGTTGCGCCCCCGCATTCGGAGAGCCCCGCCGAGCAGCATTCCACTCCCCGCACGCAACCAGTGTATACGCAACCCCCTAGTCATGCAGAATGTAAGTCACAGGTGGCCAAGTTTCGAAGCTAGAACTCATCATGTTGCTGAATCCCCAGATTACGCCCCAGTGGTCGATGAAGATACGTATCAGCCAGAAGTCCTGGCCCATGAAGGCGACTTTGCCACATTAAGTTGCTCGGTGCGAGGAAACCCTCATCCAAATATCACTTGGAGCAAAGATAATATTATAGTAAGTGGCTGCTGGTTGCGGTAACATACCGAGAAATGTGTTTTGCGCTAGATTGACGGGAAACTCCCACGTTATCGCCTGATATTGGACGGAAGCCTCCAAATCATCACGCTGCATCGCACTGATAGTGGTATTTATCTCTGCACCGCTGATAACCAGCAAGGTCCGCCGGTCACCAACCAAGTCGAGCTGAACGTTAAAGGTATGCCGCATGTCCCTGCAACTGGTTGACCGGTTTGTGATTAACTATTGATGAGGTCTCCCCCCCCCATTTCTGTACTAATACTAACACTTGTGAATGGGTTCTTTAGATGGTATTCCTTTCGCTGCGAAAATGTTAGACATCCCCGACGATGAGCGCAACGTAGTTGTATCGCTGGGATCGCCAGCCCTCCTCAATTGCTATGCGCTGGGCTACCCCTATCCGAACGTAGCATGGTGGAGGGACAATTCCATGATTCCCCTGAAAACCAGCCAGTACGAGCAGAGACCCGACTTTTCCCTTCTCATCCACAAAGTGGAGCTGTCCGACCTCGGCGTGTACACTTGCCAGACGTATAACGGACTTGGCAAGGCGGCCAGTTGGAGCGTGACCGTGCAAACCCACGGCCCAGTTTACACTACCAATGAGGACGAGAAGAAGTACATGAAGTACGTGATCGAGCCTCAGCGCTACGAGCCTGCCCCACATCACTATCCTACTCCCCAACCCGCCTACGGACCGCCGCAGGTTCAGTACACCGAACCGCCAAGGTTTTACCAGGGTATGCATGCTGCACTGCTTTAGCGCCTTTATTGGAACGCATTCAGCTACGCAAACTATGCGATTCACATGCGCTCATACAAGTTCGTTTCTAGTGCCGGTTCAAGTGCGAGTTAGCCCAACAGACACGTCTGTGAACCTTGGCCATGAGGTGGGCATTGCCTGCGAGGTGAACGGCTATCCTGTCCCGCGTGTAGATTGGTACAAGGATGACCAGCGCATTGAGCGCGAAGACCATCGCATCGAAATCACCGAAAACCATCGTCTGATTATCAGGAACGCAACTTCCTCAGATGCAGGCATTTATAGATGCGAAGCATCCAACTCGCTCTCGCAGGAGAGCGGATATGCCACCCTCTCGATCAATGACGGTATTTTATAGCGGAAAAGCAGCCGACATGGCATTCATTGTTGCATTGTAGGACCTTACATCCCCAAGAACTGTACTGACAATCCGTACTTGGCGAAATGCGAACTCATCGTACACAACAACCTCTGCAATCATAAATTCTATTCGCGATTCTGTTGCAAGTCCTGTGCCAAAGCAGGCAAACTAAGTTTCGTTGCAACAGTCGACGACAGCTACGATGAGAACAACGTGTAGGCTGGAATTAAATTAATCGTTCGTTTAACTAGTCCGAATTATATTTTTACTATTGCCGACTTAATTAGGTAATCAGCGATTGGAAATGTTCATCAAGCAGGAATGTGCAATGCCATAATCATATTTTAGTAAATGTACATAGATAGGCGAAGAATGATAAGAGGATAAATGCATTAAACGTAAAATTGCATACAATACGTTTATTATATACGATTTTACGTGCATTCAGATTATATTTACTCATATATTAAACAATATACAAATTTCAAATTACAATTGACAGCAACATCAATGTCATTTGGGGCAAACAGATTAGTTTTATATAGACACGTATTCAATTGCCAATTAAGCAATTTGTTAATTGAAGCATATATATTTAACGAAACACGTCATAGGAGATTATTAGTTGCAGCATTTCCTAGAAATTGAGAGCGCAGATGTCATTTACATAACCTGTGCAAGGCAGTTTGTTCGAAGGGATTGTTGTGCTATCAATTTATCAATGAAAATGAGTGAAGACACGCCGGTCTCACCTGACAAAGTACAACAAGCCGAAGAATTCAAGAATAAAGCCAACGAATTCTTTAAGGGTATGCAATAAGCTGCGAAATTAGAGAAATTTTGCACAGTTTCATGTTAACCTCACTTTGCTTCTCTTGGAATCTCGTTTCCAGTGCAAGACTTCTATGCAGCAATCGACAATTATACCAAAGCAATAGAATTAAATCCCAACGTGGCCATTTACTTCGGCAATCGCAGTTTTGCGTATCTGAAATCGGAATTTTTCGGCTATGCTTTAACTGATGCGTCGAAAGCGATCGAACTTGATAAGTCCTACATCAAGGGCTTTTATCGGCGTGCGGCCGCCCACATGTCGCTGGGTAAGGTGAAAGAAGCGTTGCGAGACTATGAGTACGTGTCCAAAGTACGGCCCAGTGATAAAGACGCGAAAATGAAGTTCACAGAATGCCAGAAGCTTGTGAAGAAGATGGCCTTTGAGAAGGCGATTGCTGTCGAAGATAATAAGAAGAGTATTGCAGATAGTATTAACATCGACGTAATGAGTAAGTTCTCGCTGCGGCTTGTGGCTTCGGCCTTGTTACTGCTCTCGTCTCCACTCCACAGCCATTGAAAACGAGTACACGGGACCAGCACTCGAAGAAGGCAAAGTCACGCTGCAGTTCATGAAAGACCTGATGGAGTTGTACAAAAGCCGCGGCAAATTGCACCGCAAATACGCGTATCAGATTCTACTCGATATTAAGGCTTATTTCATGGCACAGCCTTCCCTCGTCGATATCACGATTGGCGAAGAGGACAAATTTACCGTTTGCGGTGATATTCACGGTCAGTTTTATGATCTCATGAATATCTTCGACAAAAATGGTTTGCCATCTTCCACGAATCCATATGTAAGCTGCTCTCAATTGCTTTAGGACAATAGGACAATCTACATTAATGATTGCAGCTTTTCAATGGAGATTTTGTTGATCGGGGCTCGTTTTCCGTTGAGTGCATCTTCACACTGTTCGGCTTTAAGCTTATGTACCCAAATTACTTCTTTATGTCGCGCGGCAACCATGAAAGCGCCACAATGAATCAAATGTACGGCTTCGAGGGCGAGGTGAAGGCAAAGTACACTGGCCAGATGGCCGAACTGTTCACCGAAGTTTACAATTGGCTTCCACTTGCTCACTGCCTCAATCAGCGCGTGATCGTAATGCATGGCGGACTCTTCAGTCGCGACGACGTCACGTTGGAGGAGATTCGAAGCATCGAACGCAACCGGCAGCCTCCGGACGAAGGCCTAATGTGCGAGCTGCTGTGGAGTGACCCCCAGCCGCAGAATGGACGATCTGCTAGCAAGCGAGGCGTCGGCTGCCAGTTTGGGCCGGACGTAACGAAAGCTTTCCTCGACTGCAACAAGCTAGATTATGTGATACGCAGTCATGAAGTGAAAAACGATGGCTACGAAGTGGCGCACGAGGGAAAGTGCATTACGGTATTCTCGGCGCCTAATTACTGGTACGGCAATTCCAATTTGTTGCATCTCTTACCAAATTTGCGTTCTAGTGATACCATGGGCAATAAAGGAGCGTTCATTGTTATGAATGGTAAAGATATGAAACCGGAATTTACCACTTACGAAGCAGTTGTAAGTAGCCGAAGTGAGCTGAGTAGCATTGATACGCGTGTAAATGGCTAACATTTCAGCCTCATCCTGACGTTAAACCAATGGCCTACGCAAATTCGTTGCTTAGCATGATGTGCTAGTGCTGCTCCGCGCAGTAATCCACTGGAAAATTCATCACATTCGCTCGCAATTAGGCCAATTTATTGTCCAATTTGTTCCAGTCGTTTTTAAACAGGTTTATGTAGTAGAATGCTCTTCGTTTGACAATTCGTTGTCCGTTCTGAATAGGTTTTCTGCTAGAGTTCCGAATACGTACAAGTTTAACTGCTCAAATTCTCTCACACTTGTAATGTTGAAAATATAATTCAACAGAGCAATTGCTAGCCTCCAAGTTGCACCAAGATTACCAAATGTATACAAATTTATCATAGAAAGTTTACAGCATAGAGTTTTGTTGTTTGAATCATCTTTAAGTCATTACAAGGTGAAAACTTCCTTTTAAGTTTGATGGACCAAACAATCAAATCAAGATCCTAAAGAAATTGTTATCAAGTGTAATAAAATATTGCGTAAATACATTTTAGATAAATTGAATGTATATTTGCATTTTGGCCGGGAAATTGAAAGTTAATCCGAGATTTCAACAACATTTGAGACCAGTTTCTATTGTAGTTTTACGCATTCGATTTTCAAATACCACCGCGAAGACTCAGTAAAACATACAAGGTTTCATACAATTTATAAAAGTCAGTTAGTCTTCTCGTTGAATAAGTAATTAAAACGTGATTGATTAATTAAACTACTAGATACATCATGTTAATCCTTTTTCGACTTTGACCTCTATTTGCCTGAGAATGCCTTGTCCGATTTTCAATCGTAATATATCAAATTAAGAGGAATTTAATTGGTATGTAACAGTAATTAGTAAAATGCAATTGATTAATCAGGTTTCGAGATTATCATAAAAAATGTAAATAAATCATTCTTCCAAATTGATCCCCATTTGACGGAGAGTGCTGCGACCGATTTCAAATTGTCTATCAAATTAAAGGAAATTTAATAGGCTATCAATATTGCTTTGAATGTTTCTTCTATTTTTGTTTTTCTGGTCGCTACCGTTGTATTTAATTATTGAAGACAATACGTGCAGCGCGCACATCGTCGCTGCAACAATGCGCGCGCGTCAATTTATTGATCGCTTCATTCGGACCGCTGCAATGCGCACGCGCCAAAGTATTGATCGGTTCAGTCGGGCAACTTTTCGTTGCTGCCACGAGCGGCGCGCAAGTAGGTTTGTTTAAATTGTAGCAATGGAATGCGCTTAATCTTCACACAGTTTCAGTAGCAGGTGGCGCCTATTTAATGGGTTTCCTTGGAAGGAATGTTGGCGCCAGCTAAGTGGCTACGTCATGCGCCATGTGCCATGACAGGCGATGAAATAACTGGCAAACTTTCAAAAATCGTAGCAAAAGAACTATGAGGGCTAGAAACATGATTTAAAGTGTATGTGAAAGCGCATTTCATGTGCTTCTAGCTTATGGCTCATTATTTCGTAGATGAATCTGCAAGCAAGCGACCAAGTCCAACATAGTGTAAACGTCGCCATACGGCAACAACTCTTTGGGCGCACGGCAATTACCGGGACTGCGTTGTCTGATTTACAATTGTCACATATCAAATTAAAGGTAATTCAATATAGTGTCTAACCGTAATTAGCCACGCTTAATTGATTAATTAAGTTCCGAGGTAACCGGAAAAAGGTAACACAAATCATTTTTCGAAATTGATCCACATTTGCGACGAGTGCATCATTCGATTTTCAATTGCTATACATTAAATGAAAGGCAATTAAGCAGGCTATTACATGATAGTAATAATATTTCGGTCGATTAATTATTATCGGAGATATTAGTTAAAACATGAAAACAATTAATCACGAATATCTCTGGAATGGGTGGTCCAATTAAAACGTGTCATATATGAAATGAAAGATAATTTAATACACTATATACAAATCGCAATTAATTTGCGATTAATTAACTACTTTCAGAGATAATGCCGAAAATGTAAAAGATGTCATTTTCTATATTATCCAATATATCTCTGGCATAGGTCGTTCGATTTTCAACTGTCATACATCAAATTAAAGATAATTAAGTATGCTATTTCATGACATTAACAATAGCTCCATCTATTATGTATTTTCGGAGATATTTGTAAAAAACTAAAAATAATTAATCGCGAATATCTCTGGAATGAGTGATCCGTTTGAAACGTGTCATGTATCAAATGAAAGATAATTTAATACACTATTTACAAATCGCAATTAATTTGCCATTAATTAACTACTTTCAGAGATAATGCCGAAAATGTAAAAGATATCATTTTCGATATTATCCAATATATCTCTGGCATAGGTCGTTTGATTTTCAACTGTCATACATCAAATGAAAGATAATTAAGTATGCTATTTCATGACATTAACAATAGCTCCATCTATTATGTATTTTCGGAGATATTTGTAAAAAACTAAAAATAATTAATCGCGAATATCTCTGGAATGGGTTATCCGTTTGAAACTTGTCATATATCAAATGAAAGCTAATTTAATACTCTATTTACAGATAATAATGAATGCGCGATTAATTAATTAGTTTTGGAGGTATTTGGAAATGATCATCAAGCGGATCAAGTGCCATTTCCAGGTAAACTACTCAACGCAACGGGACTCACTATAGGGCATTAGAAAGGTAATTTAATTCCCTATTTTCAGCACCCAGTATAATTATTCTATCTCTATTTGTTTTAAATATAATTGCAAAAAACCATTTACAAGAGAACCGCTCATCATAGGAGAACGTCTTATGGGTCATTGGAAAGGTAATTTTATTAGCTATTC